>JAJMLH010000001.1:696964-901549 GCA_030569615.1 Ogataea rishiriensis | reverse complement strand
TTGATATTGATGTTCAGTGGCTGTTGCTCAAGTCGATCCTAAACAAGTGTATGATATATACCATTAATAGACTAGCCCTAAGTGACAGTATGGTGATTGCACCCTTCTTTGTAGAAGTAGCCAGAGTAAAGAAAATGATGGCGAAGTTTCTCCGCTGATAGCTCCAAAAAATAGATTGACCGAGCGGCTCTGCGGCGGCCCTGCTCTATTGTTATTATTCGGTAAGAGCGCCAGCTGAACAGGGGGTGCAAAAATCAATCCTGATATGTTGTAAACTGTGGTGGGGGCACGGGTCATGTCAACGGCTTTGTTGTGTTGCAACTAAAACAACCTCCACAGTCTTACTTTTGTAGAAGTCTTCAATAAAACAGGTATTATCACTTATTGCAGTCATACATTCATTAACTGCAAAGTTTCAGCGTGTTCTGAGGTACCAATTGGGTTGAGAAGAGAAATGAAACTTCCAAACTTTCTCAAACTTTGTGGAATTTCAAAACTAGATAACTGAATCTAATCAGAAGCTATACTTAGATAATGTTTGAAATTTGATAATCTAATCTCACAGAAATGCTTCAGACAGCGTTTTATTACATCCAAACGTCTTGAAACCCAGCAGTATGAGGTCATAGATGGCCAAAACAGAGCAAGGAGAGACCAGGCTGCCATGGGCTGCGCAACCAAAATTCCAGGGCAGTGCCAGAGCAAAGGCTGGTACGCGTGTATGCCTGTGTCTATTTGAGTACAGTAACTCTCAGCACAACCTTTTGATCATCACCATTATCAAAACAATACCCATCAGACTTATAACCCCTTTCCAGGACTGATAGAAGTATATTCCATGCAGGTATTGGTTATGAGATGATGGGTAAGTGACTTTCTAATCATACTGGTGGTTCTTGTGTGGATCATTAGCATGAACCTCTCGTGCTTTCAAACGGGCCCTGATATAGGGGCTGTTTTCATGCCACTGTTTGACTACCTATCCCGTCTTCTTTTATCTCTTGATTTGCAGCCGACCATCTCCAGACATTTGGACTTCAAGCTTTACAGGTTGTTAGACCAATTGCTGTTCAATTGTTTATACAACGAAGTGCAACACACCACAGCTGGAACGTCAATGTGATCATTTTGAAGACATGACATTGCATTCATAGATGCCCAGGATCTGTTTTGAACACTTGACTTTGTACTCTCAAATCTGACAAGCCTCCTGATGGTCACTGGTCACTTATGTCTACAGCTTTGCCAATTCGAATTAGCATTGTGGTAGAGATTCTGCTACGTTTGATCAAACTTCTTTGTTGATTGAGCGTATTTGACGGGTTCAACAGTTCAGCTTGGGCCCTATCCAGCTGCTACCTTCACAGTTAATACAGCCCTATACAACAGATAAACCAGTTTATTTGAGTATGCTACTCAGAGCACGAAATGTGGTGAACTGGCCAATTTTTCTCTCCAGTTTGATTCCACATGGCTACTCTATCCTTGAATCAATCGTTACACTGCGTCAGTAGATCTGTATCGACTTTGGTTTCATAGACCAGCGACCAGCTATGCTAGCAATGGTTATCCCGTGGAACCGATTTACTTGCTCAGTGCTTCGTATGGTAGACTGAAACTTCAGAGCTTCTTCTAGCCTTCCTTTTTCCTTTGAAACCATTTGGTTACTGTACCCTTGTGATCTTCTCTATACTACTTCAATGAGCTTGTTGATCTAGGAACTACAAACCTAATTTATTGCGGTATCACCCAGGCTCATTGCTGCTCTTCAATTATAATCTTGTAAAGTGTCAGAATGATCAAAACTCAGCCCTTGTCAGTTTTTTTCTCAGTCCCATTCATCGCCGTTCTGGTTGGCTACTGGTTAGACTCCAAATACACAGGCTTGATCTTCTTCAACTATGCTCCTATCGACCGAAATCTACTCTTTTCACGAAGTGTGCCAGCCAAGCACCATAGGGTATGACTGTCTGGTTGTAATCATTGTTTCACTTCAAAACACTACAAACTGCGTTGAGATCTTTCAAAATCCATCCGAGGTCGTTTATTGATCTCAATCTTTCTCTCGACCAACATCACAACACCCTGTATAAGCTAGAAGCAAATTCAATCAACTCCAATCTATATCAATCCAACTGGATTGATCTAAATTGCATTCAATCAAACGAAAATTGCTCAGATATTACACTGTGATGAGGTTCACTACATTCGATATGGTTTACAGCGATCAAAAGATCCACAGCTTCGCTTAGCATGGCACTGAGCACAATGAGATCCATGATCTCGACATCCGCAACACGTTAGCCAATGAGCTTGACGGTAAGGAAGTTGTAGTTGATGGCAAAAATGACTATAAGAAAGCTGGTAGATGATAACTGTACTAGTAATTGTAATGTTATGCCGTTGACAGGTGAAAGATAATGACCGTAGTGACTGTGATGTTGTTCAGCTGACAGATCAGCTGACAGATAAAAGATTATGACTGCAGTGACTGTATTGATATGTAATGTTGTGATGTTGACAGTGTTGAAATGGTGACTGTTCCGACTGTAATGCTTTGGCGTTGACAGTTCGGAGATGATGACTGTAATGACAGTAATGCTTTGAAGTTGACAGTTTGAAGATAATGCTACAGTGACTGTGTTGCTTTGCTTTGCTGCTGATGGTGATGTGATTTTGACAATTGGAGATGATGACCGTAGTGATTGGAGTGATGGTCTGACGGATGTGATGTCTAGGTAGATTGGAAATGATAACAGATTGGAAATGATAACTCCAATGATGACTTTCAACGATTGATTCTTTCTTCTTCTTCTTCTTCTTCTTTCTTCTTCTTCTTCTTCTTCTTCTTCTTTCTTCTTCTTTCCTCTTCTTCTTCTTCTTCTTCTTCTTTCTTTCCTCTTCTTCTTCTTCTTCTTCTTTCTTCTTCTTCTTTCTTCTTCTTCTTTCTTTTTTTGTCTTTGATAGTATAATAACAAAACAAGCTCACGTATGCCTGATACGAATCAGCTTCAAAAAGACTGGAGGGTTGAACATTTGGATATTTGAAATCTCAAAATAACATGCTCATGTAACTTTGATACAATGAAGCTTCAAAAACAGAGGGTTTGAACATTTGAACATTTGGGTCTTTGAAATCTTTAAATTAACAGGCTCACGTATGCCAGATACGAAACAGCATTGAAATATTGAAGGGTTGGACATTTGGATCTTTTTTGTCCTGTCTCTTTTCTTTAGCTCTTTGACTCTTTGGCTCTTTGGCTTCTGTTTTTCTTCTTTTTTTTGGTAATATCATAGTAAAACAAGCTCACGTATACCTGATACGAAACAGCTCTAAAATGTAGGAGGGTTGGACATTTGGATCTTTCTTTGTCCTGTCTCTTTTCTTTGCTCTTTGGCTCTTTCTTCTTTTTTTTTGATGAAATAACAACTATAATAAACCATGCTCATGTATCCTTGATACCATGCAGCTTGTAAAGCAAAACACAATCGACATACTACTGTGCTGTACCGAACAACAATACCATTGAGCGCTGAAGCTAAGGACGTTTCATAACTGATGAAATGGATGCGAGGATGGTACGATGGTTCCAGACAATGGTTGCATAACTGTTTTGATAAATCTCCTGGTGTGGCACTCTCATGCTATGATGCTTCTATGATGCTTCTATGATGCTTCTATGATGCTTCTATGATGCTTCGATGATGCTTCTATGATGCTTCTATGAGTTTGGTCATGATCCAACCTGAGTATGTTTCGGTTGGGCTTCTCTTCGTTTTAGTTCGGTTGCAGTTGGCTCTATTGTTGATCCATCGTGGAGTTTCTTGATCGTAGTTCGATACACTAGGTTCGGATTGAATTGAGTCAATGCCAATCATGACAGACCTCGTCAACTGGATTCTGGATGGCTTAATGGAAAAAACCGGTTGCTAGATCATTCTGTGTTATGGCAATGCTTGGGGGATCGTTGAGGGAGATGGTTGAGCCCTCTTTGATGATGATGAAGGCAACCTGGTTAAACAGCTGCATCAATCAATAATTGAATGTGTTTCATTGATGTAGCATACTAATATGTGTTTTGTGACAATGTTTGAGGATGATTATTGGTGGTAGGAAGCATTTTGTAAAAGAGAGCTTCATCCTGAAGAGTGGTTAGGTGGTTAGGTTTGTTTTTGATCCAGGCGTGTTCTTGTGTGCCACTTATTCGCACATTTCTCAACCGCTACCTGTAAGGTACGCGAACGGCTGGTTGTCCACGGGGAACTTCCCGGTGGCTCCGTGGTAACTATCACTACGCCAAGCATGTCAACAAACTGAGGGATATGAGACGAGGCAATAAAGCTCTATCTTGATCTAATACTAGTACGCTTTTTCTACGTGATTATACTGTTTGTCACTCCTGGAACAATCTAGGATTGAAGATTATAAGTTGAGATAGAGACTATTGTCTTGCCTCCTATGTTTTCTTTCTCAAAGTAAGGAGGGGACTATCTGTACCAGGGTATATCATTTCCCAATTGTGTGCATCCAAGCAAGCCTGTCTTGAAAGCAATACAGCTGTCTCGGCTCTCTGTTTGACTTGTGTTTTGTATTGCAAGACACAACTATCCCAATCTAGTTCTCCATTCATATGGCTTTCTATCAAAGCACTGAGTAGCCTGATGTCAGAAATGGCATGATTACCAGCCTCACCACGATACATAACCATGGCATGACAAGCGTCACCAGCAAGCAGAATCTTACCACCATGGTCATCCCAGGATGCATTTGGCCAATCCACCAGTCTTATCTCTAGAAACCCTTCTTTATGATGGATCAATTTCTCCTTCAAGAACATCAAGTCCTTGTTCAATCCAACGGATCTTTTCTCAATAGCTTTAATCTTATCTTCATCCGTCTCAAACGGCTCAGTAGATCTGTCATCGATCCTCCACGAAAAGTTAACTTGGCATTTGTAATTTGACGTCTTGTTGTAGGCTGGCGTTGAAAGGAGAGAAAACCAGAAGAAACTTTGTGACTCAGGGATGGTTCCTTGGAATAGCAATGGATCAAACCTGCTGGCCATTGTTTTGTACTCTTCGGGAGTCAACTCAACGGTTGTTCCAAGAAATCTGACCGGTAGTTGATACAACGCGTAATCTTCAGGGTTGGTAAACTTCCTGGTTGGAGAAGCACCACCTTCTGCACCAATCAACAAGCCACCTTTGAATACCTTACCGTTCTCACACGTCACTGTGACTCTTTCATCAACGTTCGTTGCGTCATCGTCAATATCAATCGAGACCGTTTTGCATCCCCAATTGACAGGTATACCCTGCAGCAAAGTTCTTCTGATTTGCTCTCTTCTGACCCTGAGCCTATTTGATGGGGGAATTTTCAACACTGTTTCCCCTGTACCAGCGTTAATGTACAAGAAGTTTCCCTTATCTTCCAGATGGAAGTCTTCTGACACCTGACAATTGTAAACTTCCTTTTGCAGTTCTTCTGGCAACAACGACAAAAAGTCGTTCAAAGCCCAGTGTAAAGTGACTCCCCATCCTTGACCACGAGAAGTCACTGATTCATCTCTATCCAAGATTTCGAATGGAACAGCTAGCGTAGTGAGGGCCTGTGCTAGAAGTAAACCCGAAACTCCACTTCCTGAGATTAGAACTTTTCCTTGAGTCCAAACCATTCTGTTAGTTGAACTGGTATGATACAGGTTTGAGATTTCTGTACTACCTCAATGTCTTTATCAAAAGATCAGAATGAGTTTGTAAGATGATGGCAAAACGGACACTTGATATATACACACAAAATCCAAGAACATCAAAGGCATGCAATTATGAGTCTAGACAATGCTGGCAGGCTTGATTCCTATGATCAAAGATTGATGATGAAGAAGAGGAGGATTCTTCTTCAAGAAACACCCGTTCCTATTAGAGACTCGGACAATTTCCAAGTACCATCAGATTACACAACCAAGAAAGCCTCCTTGCCCTTGTGAAAGATCGGTAGATAGATAGGAATGTTGAGATTGAAAAAGAATAGACCTGGCATCGTGCGTGGAATCTTTGTGCGCCCTCGGAGATATGCAAGGCGGCTCTTCCTAACAATACCGCCTGAGCGCTCACCGGCGTATTATCGTATCGCTCTGCGGTTCCACTATAGAGCACCCAAGGCTGTTTGACGTTGACATTGAGGAGAGGTGACGAGACGGTTTTTCATTGCAAGCACTTGACACTCTAGTAAGACTTCAATCCATTCTTTCAAACATTTCAAGCATAACCAGAGATGTCTTTAAGTATATATACCTAGCTTTGCCTCCAGTTGGCATACACCAATAGAAGCGACAACACACTCTGTAACCACAGCCACCACCATCAACAACTACATTCAATTGCAATTGCAGAGATCCAAAGAATGTCTACTGGTCACGAAGCACTCAACCCAATCCACCCTTCTATGAAGGGTAAGCTAGATCCTACTTTTGAAAAGCTCTACAACGACCATGTGGCCAACACACCAAACAGGCCAATCAACTTGGATTTGCTAAGAAAGAACTACAGTAAGATCTACTCTTATGGTACTGCTCCAGCACCAGAGATTGACTATATAAAGGAGATCACCTTTCCTTCCTTTGATGGCGCAGACATCATCCTTAGAGTGTACAAGCCAAATGGCTTCGTGGAATCTGAGAAGCTACCTGTGCATCTGGACTTTCATGGTGGAGGAGCTGCTGTTGGTGATCTAGATACAGAATCTCACGTCTTGAAGGAGTACGTTAGCAAGGCCAAAGTTGCAGTCATTGATGTCGACTACCGCCTAGTTCCTGAATATGCATTCCCAACATCCATCAAGGACTGTTTTGAAGCCACAAAGTATGTCTATGAGAATGCCGATGCTCTTGGGTTCAAGAAGGACTCAATCTCCATTGGTGGTGTCTCTGCCGGTTCCCAGTTTGCCCTTGCCGTTGATCATCTATGCAGAGATGCAGGAATTAAGCTTGTGCTTGTCTGTGCTGGTACGCCTTCAATTTGTGACATCAGAAACGTTGAAAAGGCATCCGACTCACCATACGAATCCGTCAGAGAGTTTGAATTTGCTCCAACCTTGAACTGGGCCCGTTTGAAGTGGTTCGACAACTTGAAATGGACCTCATTTGACCATTTGTCACCTGAAGAAAAAGAGACCAAGATTGAGGAGATTGGGTGGTTCAAAGATTTGATGACTGCTCCAAACTTCAAGAATTTGTCAAAGACGGTCATCTACACAGCTGGTGCTGATCCTCTCCGTTCTGAAGGCCTAGCATATGCCAAGAAGCTGATGGACCACAACGAGGTTATTTACAAGTGCTTTGAAGGTGTTCCACATCCTTTCTTGCACATGAACAAAGATCTATGGCAAGCACAACTATACATTGACCTCACTGCCAGAGAAATAGCATTGGCTCATGGTACTTTGAAGCTTTGAGCTTGGGTTGAGGATGGTACCGTTGGACAGTAGACAACATCTGTCTTTTATCTTTTCATTTGCGTCTACAATAAATAGGACTTGCAACTTCTGAGTTTATAACTTTCTATACTAAATGTTTGACTAGTTTCCACTTAATTGTATCTATGATTGACATACGACTTGCAACTTCTGAATTTAAGACTTTCTGTAAGAAATGATTGACTAGTTCCCACTTCTACACGCAAATTGTATGACTTGTCTAAACAGTTGTGTCTGTTCATCCGTAAACTGTCCATATAGCCATCCAACGCTGACAGTTTGACATTAGACCAGTCAGTGCGTAGTAACAGTAAGAGTAGTTGAGTCGGCCAGTTTCTTATCGGGGACCTCCTCTAGTCCCGACAGCACGCCGAGCCGAGCTGAGCCTCACGCATTAGGCCGATCTCGCGCCATGCCTGCGAGCCACTTGAAGAGCTTTTTAAAGAATTATCTCTCCCCAAGCAAACAAGCTGTTTTTGACCAAAGAAGCATTCAAGGACTGCGATAAACCACCCGTCACCCGGCAAGGCGAATCTTTAAGAGTACAAGCATTAGTGATAGCAATTCAAACGTGCTGGAACCACCATTGACACTTTGTAATGTGGACAACTATCCGTCTATGTCAGTTCAATAGTTGAAGTACCTGTGGTTATCCATGTAGGTTCTAGGCTACTTCTTGAAATGATTCAACTGTTCTTGACAAAAACGAAACTCAAAGGACATCGTCTATCCACAACTATCTTCTTATTCCATTTTATATAAGATTCTCAGAGGCACCCATCTTTGAACAGATCAAACATACAAGTTCAAAGTTCAGCATTACAAAAAATGACAGTCACCACGTTTGTTCCAGAGGGATCCACCGTGTTAGTCACTGGTGGTACAGGATTCATTGGAATGCACTGTATTGCGGTTCTACTGGAGCAAGGATACACGGTCAAGGCAGCAGTGAGATCATCAAAGAAAGGAGAACTGTTGAAAGAATGCTTTCCATCCAACTTGGTCCATAACTTATCATATACAATGATGGAAGACATTCAGGATTTGAACGCTTTGACAGATGCAGTTAAGGGTTGCAGTGGCATTTTACATTTGGCAAGTCCTTACACGTACGATGTCAAGGATTTTGCTAGTGAACTGATGGAACCAGCACTTTCAGGTACAACCACCATTTTGAAAGCGGCATTGACGGAACCTGCAATCAAAAGAGTCGTGATCACTTCGTCGTTTGCTGCTGTGTTTGACGCAACCAAAGGGTTACAGCCAGGAGTGGTTTTGACAGAGAAAGACTTCTCACCTTTGACCTACCAGGATGGTTTGACCACCACAGATGTTGCCGTTGCATACAGAGCATCAAAGATTACAGCAGAAAGAGCAGCCTGGGACTTTGTTGCCAATGCGAAGCCACAGTTCGACATTGCAATACTTTGTCCTCCAATGGTTTACGGTCCTCTATATTCCACAAAGCTTTTGAAGTCTGTTGATGATTTGAACTTTAGCAACCAGTCAATTTGGAAGATGGCATCATCCGGTTCCACGTCAGACATTCCTCCTACCAAAGGACCTGTGTTTGTTGACGTTAGAGACTTGGCATTTGCTCATTTCAAGTCTCTTGTTGTTCCTGAGGCTTCCAACCAAAGATTCATGGTGTCTGCTGGAACGTTTTGTAACCAAGAAATCTGTGATGTTTTGAGAGAAGGCCTACAGGATGACTGTATTTCCAAGAATGTTCCTATCGGTATTCCTGGAGCTAGAATAGCATCGACCCATTTCAGTACCGATTCTACAAAAGCAATTGAAGTTTTGGGTGTCAATTTCAGACCAATCCAACACTCCGTTGTTGATTTGGTTAGGCAAGTTGCAGGATTTCAACAGTGATTGTTTTGTGCCATGGTCTTCTTGTTGCTATAATTTATTCATCTTTTCTGCATCTTTCGGTCAGTATTAAAGCTTTCATAATAAAAAGAATGAATGTTCAATCTTTTCCTTTTCTTTTATCGTTCAATCTCGAAGTAGCTTTGTACAGTCAGTAATCAATCTGGATCAGCAGCAGTAGAGCTTGTGTTGACTACGTCAGGTATGGCATCGTTTTATGGACTGGCCAAAGCTTGATTAGAGTAACAAGTTCTATGAAATCTAAAGAGAAAACAAAATTCAAAAATCTGGAAGGCTGGTTATCATTATAGATAACCAAGCTCCTTGGCAACTCTTTCAACATCTGCCTTGAGATCGTAAGCACAAACCTCTGTGATCGTCAACTTGTTAGGGTCATCGTTATCCATACTGGAGAACCCAATACGTTCGTTTAGGTTCTCTCTTGCACGCAAGGATGCTGCCTGGATTCTTGTTGCTCTTGGTTTCCTAACAGTCTCATAAACCTTTAAGCCTTGTTCGATGGAGAAGTTGAACTTGTTGCTGAAGATGTAACCAACGGCGAATGCATCTTCAACACCACAAACAGCACCTAACGATTGGTCTGGCATCATAGGATGGATACTATCACCACCAAGTAGAATATTACCCTTTTGCCAGTATGGATATGGCTCATGGACGTACAGTCTCCATTGCTTGATATCGTAGGCAATCTTGAACAATTCCTTGACACGAGGATCAAGATCAGGGAAGGTTTTCAACAGGTCTTCGACTGAGGCATCATCGTTCCATCCTCCTTCTCTTGAATCGTTCTTTGAGGATGGATAGAAGCAGTAGCATGAAACAACCTTACCACCTTTGCAACTGGACATGACGATCTTGTCAATACCTTCTTGACCAGGCTTACCACTCCACCAGTATTCAATGGCCTCATTCTTAGAGAAATCAGTTAGACCTTTGGCGACGACATCGGCTGTATCAAACAAGCATCTAAAGCAGCATGATGATGCCGGTTTAAATTCGGTCTTTAGTCCAATCTGTTCTCTAATTCTTGATCTGATACCATCAAATGCAACAATCAATTCATGGTCAGCCTCAGTGCCATTCTCAAACACAATATGACCAGTTTCTGCATCCGCAGTAAGCGCCTTATGATCAACAAGAAGCTTACAAGGGGTACCTTCACCTTCAGTCTCTGTACAGCAGTTCAGCAAAGTTTGATGGATGTCAATCCTGTGCAAGTTGTAGTATGGAACACCAAACGATTTCTCGTAGTCATCCAAATCGTAAACACCAGAAACGTCACCATCACCCCAGTGATGCTTGATAAGTTTCTTCAATATCACAGGTTCTGTTGAAAGAATTGGCACGCCCAATTCTTTCAATAGACGGCCACCATTGGAAGCAAAGGAAAGCGAGGCACCAACCTCACCGGCATAGTGGTATCTTTCATAGATGGTAACGTTGTGACCAGACCTTCTAAGGGCTAGTGCAGCAGCCAAACCACCAATTCCACCACCAATAACACCCACATCGAGAGTTTTGAAAGAAGATTCTAAAGTCATTGTTTGTATACTGGTTCAACTGTTCGAAAGAGAGTGTATTTGATGGATAGTATGTGGTTCTGTAGATAATACTCTCTAAGTGTAAGCTGTAACCTTTTGTTTTAACGTCAAGTATGGTTGTTTTATACCTGATTCGAAGCAGAAACAGGAATGTCACTTGAACGCTGTTGATGATGGGAATAGTGGACCCATTTTTCTTTTCAACGAGAAAGTATCGTATCAGAAACAACTCTTACCGAGTATGAGATGTGTATTGAAAGATCACACAGGACAGAAACCAGCCGAAGATTGGGTCCAATTGGCAGCAAGTTGTATGGTGAATGGTTGATTTTAGGATATTTTGATCAATGATGCAATCAAGACGGTCAGAAGCTATAATTTTCAAAGTGGCACCTGCAGGCTCTTGCCATGGCGGACATTTTTCAGATAACGCACGGAAGTAAAGTACCCAAGGCCAGTGAGGCTTAGGGCGCTTATCGCCACCACGGCTCGCTGGCGGTCCCGCCCGGTGGCTCCCCGGTGGTTCCCCAGTGGCTGCCCTGCTCGGGTGCTAAAAACCTCTGGCTGATCCAAAGCGGCCTGTTTACACGAAATCCACCGAACTGGGTCCGCTATTCCTCCGTAACTTGCCTGTTTGATTGTCTCAATGGCTGTTTGTCTAAGAAGCCAACGTTAGATAGACGGATCCTTGCTGCCTGGTGAATGTAATATTAGGGCGGGAGTGCTTCGCTGTGCGTGCCTTGCTGTATAGACTACGCATGCGCTCGTTAAACATCGAGAAACATAGCAGGTGCTTCGTTATCTATTGCACCTCAAAAGATCGTATGCTCTTCAAGACAATTTTTCACTTGGTTAACCTCCACTCTCCCTGTTGATAATGACAGCTTGCTTGGTGGTTAGTGGCTGATGGTTGGTTTCTTGGTGGCTTGATGTTTGTGCACCGTGGAATCCGTTATCTTCTGCTCGCTTGTGGATGTATCGATAGAATCTGTAAAGATACTGCTCCACATCCTATATAAATAGAGAGCTCGCCACAATCTTCATTGGTATAGATCCTTCCTGATATTATTGTTCCTGAATCAAATCAACAGCAGATCAAAGCACACTCAACATATACCTTCATTGAAATGTCTGCCACATCGGAAATTGGCACCAAGGTTGCCTCAGAAAAAACCGAGGTTTTCTCAATCTCTAGTGTCCAGAGCAACATCTTTGCAGACGAGCATCAGGATGTTTCGTTTGGGTTTATCAAGGAATACCAGGCTAGAGGTATCGATGCTAACTTGAGCGTTGACTTGAAAGAAGTTACAAAGAAGATCGATAAAAAGCTGATGGTGCTCATGACTCTGTGTTACACCTGTCAGTTCATCGATAAGACAACCTTGAACTATGGTAGGGTCATGGGAATGACAGTGGAGTTGGGTCTGGTTGGAAACCAATTCTCAAACTTGCCAACGTTCTTCTTCGTTGCCTTCCTACTATTCGAGCCTATCCACGGTTTCTTTTTGCAAAAGTTCTCTCCAAGTCGTCTATTGGCCATCAACGTCATCGTGTGGGGTATTTTGACAGCCTGCTGTGCAGCTGCTCAAAACTATGGCGGTATGATGGCACTAAGAGTCTTGCTCGGTTGCTCTGAGGCTGCCATCTCTCCATGTCTTGTCTTGATCACATCGAGTTGGTACAGCCGTAACGATGGTGCATTCCGTATGGGTATCTGGTACTGTGGTTTGGGTATAGGTCAGGTTGTTGGAGGTTTGATCTCGTTCTTGTTCCAGCTTGTCTCTCTCAATGCTCCACTTTCAGGTTGGAGAATCATGTTTTTGGTTGTTGGTATGATCAACATTGTCGTTGGCATTGCCACATACATCTTCCTACCAAACAATCCTGTTGACTGCACCTTCTTGAACGACGATGAAAAGTATGCTCTATTGGTCAAGCTATCAGAGAGTAAGACTGGTGTGCAAACGAAGAAGTTTAGCCCTAGCCAAGTCTGGGAAAGTTTCAAGGACATCAACTTCTACCTCTTCTTCTGTATGACTGCTTGTGTGTCGTTCTCATCCAACACCATCTCCACATTCTCGGCAACAGATATTGTCTCCTTTGGTTTTTCCACTAAGGAAGCTGCTCTTTTGAACATGCCTTCAGGTGTGGTCTCCATCTTCTCCACTTTGCTATCAACATTTATCATTATGAGAGGATTCCCTCGTGGTATATCTATCATGTTGTTGTGTATACCAGCTGTCACCGGTGGAGCTTTGATGTCGTTCTTGCCACACCATAACCAAGCTGGTTTGTTGATTGGTATTTACTTGATCAACTTCATTGTTGCTCCATTGGCTGTCATTTATGCTTGGATTGGAAGTACAGTTGCAGGTCATACAAAGAAGATCATGTTCAACATTTCTGTCATGATTGGATTTGCCATTGGTAACATCACAGGTCCACAATCATACAGAGTGGCTGACGCTCCGGATTTCATTCCAGCAAAGATCAGTATGTTGGCTACTCAAGCTGCCACCATCCTTGTTGCTGCTGTTCTTCTTGGTGTTCTTTACCTTCGTAATACCAAGAGAGACCGTGAACAAACGGATGTCGTTGTGGATGAGGATGCTGAAATGAAGAATGCTTGGTCCAACATGTCAGACTTTGAGAACTCATCTTTCAGGTATAGTTATTAGGATCTGGGCTTTCGTTGTTAATTTTTATCTTTAGTTTTAGGAGTATACATCTGTAAGATTCTGCTGTGTTTCAAACCAGTTTCGAGCCAGTTTTGATTAAGATTTTGTTTGTAATTTAGGAATGCTCAAGAATTTAATTGTTTTTCAGCTTCAACTCCACATTCTAGAATGACGAGGCTAGTCTTTTGTCATTTTTTTTTCAAGCTTTGAGATCATCTGATAACGCTATACATTTTTTAGTAAAATGCTCTTACCTATTCATTCATGAGTAACCATCATCATCAACCAACCAACCAACCAAGCAGTGTACTAATCTCGAGTGTTAAGATCTATCGGTATAAGCCGCTCGAGCCGCGCACAGCCGGGCTTCGGCATGGCTCCAGCCAAACTTCCGTGGACGGCTGCAGCTTTGGTATCTCTATCTATAATAATTGCTGTTACATCCGACTGATAGACATCTTTCAAAGTAGTAACAACACATCTGACTCTCCCCAACACAGATCAATTGCAAAACTCGACACTGGGAAGAAGAACTACTCGTCAAAGACCAACTGTGCTGACTGAAATAGCGTTTAATTCAATCATGGAGACTTCGTCAGCACCAAAGAAGAGGGCCTGTGATAAATGTCATGGGTCCAAACAAGTGTGTTCCGGTGGAAGACCATGCGACAGTTGTGTTCGTAGAGGCATCGAGTGTGTGACCATGAGACCCATCAAGAAGCCAGGACGACCATGCAACGCTCCAACAACTCAAGAGGTGGCAACGAATCTGGGGCTTACTGCCAATGGCTACATAAACGGCTCCCCAGATTTGACTTCTGGCATGAAACTGATTCCGCAATCTCCAGTGACAAATTCTTCACCAGAGTCTACCGATAGAGAAAACAAAATGTCCAATTCAAGAAAGAGAAAGGGGAAAACTCCACCAAGATGCTGCATTGAGTGCCGTCGTAGGAAGAAGAAATGTGAAAACGACAGTTGGCCCTGTGGTTTGTGCCAACGACTAGGATTACCATGCAGTGGTCTAATGCAACTAGAACAGAGACAATATATCGCATCATCACGCAATGGACTTCAAAGGATAAAGCTGGAGACTTTTGATGCCCCAACTCCTAATCCCGTTAGTGTCGAAGACTACAACAATGCTTTCTCTGAAGCCAGTGGATCCACAACGAGAACTCCCAACTTCAACCCGCTCTCCATCTCACATATTCTTTCGGCAAGTTCAACTCCATCGTCAGTGAGGATATCGATGGACAAGAAGGAACCTGGGAAGGATCTGAATCAGTACAGTCTTAGCGAAATAGACTCTAGGCTGTTGGATCAAACTTCTTCCGCTGAAACACAGTACAACTCTCTAAGTGCCACGCCGTTATTAGCACAGGATCCCATGTACAACAGGTCTCTTCTTCCAATCGCTGATCCAAATTCTATGCTACCACATGGAGGAAAGTCAACCGGTGTTTTTGAACCTAGGTCGGTAAAGGCTCTATACGGATACTCAGGTACTGTTAGCAAATCAGTCGATCTGCTCACTCAACAGGTGAATCTCAGCAATTTGCCTGATATTGAGAGATTCTATTTGAAGTACTTTATCTGGGAGGTTGAACCAGTATTATTCTCCAACGGGGACTCGAATGCTTTTTTGAAAACCGTTGTACCCCTGGCAGTCTCCTACAAGATGGTTAGGGACCCTTTGATTGGCATTTCTGCTGCTCACAGATCCTCTGAGATGCACCTTCCATCATCCATGGGAAAGACCAGCTCCCTAGTTCCTGGGAAAGCCGGAACGTCTGCCTTTAGAGACTTCAACATATACAGATCGAAAGCAAAACTATCAGAGACCTCTCTGGAACAGGTTCCTGAGGATGTCCCATTGTTGGCCACATTGCTGGTGGTCATTATGGAGATTCTAGTGGGTGATAGCTTGGATTGGTTTGTGCTTTTAGGAAAGGCAAACGATATCATTGAAGTTAGAGGAGGTTTGAAAGAGTTGATCAAGGGAAGAAAAAACAGCGACCTACAGTTGATACTTGTTCAAATATTTTGCTATTTGGATTTGGTCTCCAGTATAAGTACTTGCAATCCTCCTCTACTTGAAAAGCAGGAAAAACGGGAAGAGAGACCTGATACCCTTGATTTGGAAAGCATCTACTCCCAAACTCCTGAAAGTTTGGAGGACTACGATTTCATGAGGTTGCTTGAAGCAGACGATGTCGATATGGATCTCATCATCAAAACTCACTTCATGACTCCGTCGTTGTTGGAGCAGCACGATGTTGAAGACGTTCTAAACGCACCAATGGGTTTCAAATTTGGAATAGCAGGAGAAATCTTCAAGATAATGGGTAACATTTCAACTTTGTCGAGCTTGAGAAAGTACAGGCTAAAGGACCCCAAATACGAAAAGCAGTTCACCGAATTTGCCAACTCGATTGAGATGAGGTTGCAAAACTGGACAATTCCTGCAGCTATAAACTTTGAGCATGTGAGTGACTTTCATAGAACTCAGTATGCCTTGGCTTTCCAATGGGCCTCCTTCTTGAGACTTCACCAAATCAAGTATGGATACAACAGAGATGATTCAAGACCCAAGAGCTGTTTGGTCAATATTTTGAGAGCCATCAAATTCATTCCAGAGGAGAGCAATCTTGAGTCAGGATTGATGTTTCCAATTGTCATGGCAGGGTCTGTAGTTTCACTCCAAGAGGATAGAGATTTCATTTTGGGAAGAATCAGAAACATCAGAAAATCATTGAAATTCCCGTATGTTCTTCAGTTTGAGCGACTACTGATCAACATTTGGGAAAGGGATTATAACGAGGCAAACTTGGTGAATTGGGCTGCCATTAGATACTACGAATTTCCAGGCTTGGTGATGTTTTAGTGGCAATGTACACTCTGTTTCTCCTGAAATAAAAATAGTGGTTAGAATATAGTAGCTGTAAAGATAAACAAGCGAGCATGGAGTGCTTCCTGCAGAGGCTGTGCAAATAAATGGAGATTCCAAATGCGGCAAAAAGTTCAGCAGAGTCAGAGGCAAACCTTGAAGGAAGACTATCGCTCAAGAGATTTACTTGCAATCAAAACGATGAAAGACACAGAGTTCTGTGTACTCAGTCTTACAGAGAAAATCCGAGAGAGATCAACACTGGAGGTTGAGCTTTCAAGACAAACAGTCTTTTACGGTGGCCAAGTCTCTGGCAGTTTGAACATAATCGATAAGATTAGTAAGCCAACTCCCGAGAAATGACGTTCAACGAATCATCTGTTCAGGAATTTCCAACCTTGGCTGACTCTCAACAGTCCAATTTGATCCAACAATTGACACACTATTCATTAGCCAATGGCTTGTTGATTTACCCTCCTGACTTCCAAGATTTCCAACCAAACCTTGCCCCCGTCACATTGTTTCCAACACCGTTCCCCAGAACCCAGTTTGAAAAATCTGTCAACATTGCCAAGAAGTTCAATGAATTGTACACCAAGATCGTGATTGAGAAGAAATGGCTTCTTCAGATAGTTGGATCTTTGTCCAAGTTTGATAAGGATTTTACAGGCAAGCTCTACGAGACTTACCTCAAAGCCATGGAAATAGGGATTCCTCAACCTGTCTCATTGGGGTTGTTCAGATCGGACTACATGTTGGACACGGTTACTGGTTCGATCAAACAGATTGAGTTCAACACAGTGAGTGTGTCGTTTGGTGGTTTATCAAGAAAGGTTGGGAAACTACATCATTTTCTAAATGAGTATGGGTTGTATAATGAAAGTGGCAACTCATATTATAGCTCTGATGACCTTCCTGTTAGCGATTCTCCAATTGGATTAGCTACAGGATTGGCAGATGGTGTCAAGTACTATAATACCAGTTTAGGGTATGACTCAGATAGAGCAACCATTGTGTTGTTCGTTGTTCAGCCAAACGAAAGAAATGCGTTTGATCAAAGAGTGGTTGAGTACTCATTGTTTGAAAAGTTTGGAATCAAATCCAAGAGAGTTGAGCTTCCAGAGGTGACAGCTAAAGTCATTGTTGATTCCACCACCAAGAAGCTATCTTTTGAGGGTGAGGAAGTTTCGGTTGTGTATTATAGATCGGCATATGGACCACAAGAGTTTGAAGTCCAAGAGGCGTGGGACTGTAGACTGCTCTTGGAGTCTACCTTGGCGATCAAATGTCCTTCCCTGTTAGTTCAATTGAGTGGTGCCAAGAAGATCCAGCAGCTATTGACAGATGCAGCTGTTGTGAATCAATTCTTACCTGAGGATGATAGCGAGAAGTCTCAGTTACTGTCGACGTTCGTGAAGATTTACCCATTGGACGATACGGAATTGGGCAAGACTGCCAAAAGGCTGGCGTTTGAATCACCAGAGAACTTTGTATTGAAGCCACAAAGAGAAGGTGGTGGTAACAACATCTACAAGGAAGAGATCCCTGCCTTCCTTGAGAGCATTGCCGAAGAAGAATGGGGAGGATACATTTTGATGGAGTTGATCAGTCCTCCTATTCATAAAAACAAAATCTTGAGAAACGGTGATTTGATAGAAGAAGGAATAATTTCAGAGCTTGGCATTTTTGGCACCGCATTGTTCAACGAAGAAACTGGGGAATACATCAGTAACGACTATGCTGGACATTTGCTGAGATCAAAAACGAGCTCCAGTAACGAGGGTGGCGTGGCTGCCGGCTTTGGTTGCGTTGATAGTCTGTATCTCTACTAAGAAGCTCTGTGGCAACCAATAAACATTATTAATGATTTATTCAAAGCCAACTGTTGTGTTGTAGCACTCACACTTGATCTTTATTTAGAACCGAAGTAAACCAAAGGCTCAAACGCAATCTTGATGTAGATTTCAAGGCGGTGGAGTGTACAGAGGTGACGCACGCACGCAGATGAGAGCGAATTGCGCACAGCTCAGTTCAAGAGTGTTTACATCAACACATATACATATACTCCAGCAATCATTCCTATCATCTCCCATTTATACAATCTTTTCAACTCGTTACTGTACCGGTCAGAATATCATCACACACATGTCAGAATAATGGGTCAAAAGACAAGCAAGTTGAATAAAGAGGACATCTCTACGCTCAAACAGGAGACGAAGTTCACAGCAAGAGAGTTACAGCAGTGGTATAAAGGCTTCAAAAGGGATGTTCCAGCAGGACAACTAACGAAAGAAGAGTTCATCAAGATACACAAACAGTTTTACCCATTTGGTGACCCTGTTGAATTTTCAAACTATGCATTCGAAGCATTTGATAGATCAGGACAAGGATATATAGACTTCAAGAATTTCATCACATCGTTGAGCGTGGCATCGAGAGGAACACCACAGGATAAGCTCCGTTGGGCCTTTGAAATATACGACAGAGATAAAGATGGTACCGTGAGCTACAATGACTTGTTAACTGTGCTCAAAAGTATATACAAAATGATCGGTTCAAACTCAATAACGCTCAGCGAGGACGAAGTGACTCCAGAATTGAGAGCCAAAAAGATCTGGGAAGGGTTTGGATTAAGCATGGAGGACCACAAGCAAAATAGTATAACGCTGGATATGTTTACAGACTACAAGAGTTTGGATGAGGATGTCATTGAATCGTTGAATATATATAATGATCTTATATAATGCATAGGGAGGAATAGATAGATATGTTGGCCAACGCCAAAGATATGGTAATGAACAGCAATGGAATCATAATCTGAGACATTCTTGCTTTGCTGTATTCTAACTGATAGAAACTCTAAGATGTATGTATGTTGGCTGACTGTGAAATGGCAGCAAACATGCCACTTGCCTTGATTCCAAGATCAGTTAAAATCTTTCAGCTGTCCAAACTGCGGCTCTACATGTCACCTTAATGGACTCTGTCAAAAGCCAGTATGGTCTGGCCTTTTTGGAATCATGCTCAATGGCTGTATCAAGATGCTCCAACTCCTCATCTCTAAAGACCGAAATTGTGTCTTTCAGGTGACTCAGCAATTCCGAATCAGAACACTTTTCTGTATCAAGTTCTTCAATATCCTGGAAATGGTTGGCCAACACACGTAACTGCTGGTTGTAATGTTTTCCAATCACAGTCTCAACTGCCTCAGTACATGCCATGGCCCCTTCCTTCCCTAGCATACCGGTGGCAAGTCCCAATCCAAAAGCACCAACTTTCCAGAGTGGTGTAATAATGGAGGGTCTCACTCTATGTTGGACCTGTAGGTTGTTGAACGTGTTGTGGTGATGCACTTCTTGCTCCCACATGTGTTTGATAATATGTTTCAACTGTGGCTTATGAGATAGTGCAACATACTGTCCTGCATAGATCAAATCAGCGCCCAATTCACCTGCCTGGTCAACTCTGACGACTCTTTCAAGATATGCCTGCTGTGCTTTTGAGAGAGGTTTGTGCGTTGGAAGGACAGTTGTAGCTGGACTGACCGATGCTGCTGCTGGGGCAGCAGAAATGTATCTCCTAAGTATCAATGACATGGTGCTGGTTATAGTTCTTTGAAGATGTTGTTGGTGATGAGGTAGTAGGAAAACGATAAAGATTGTAGGAAGCTGAAATCCGGTTGAGGAAATGTTTCGAACTATGGACAGAACCAAAGAGAAAAACGATATAGAGTAAGCACCAGTTTGGATTGGTTATATCGGCCTTAAACTTACCAGCCTTACGAAACATTGCCAATGTTACAGCCAACGTGTATAATAGAAAGACGATTGCTTAAGTCCAATTAAAGACGATACACTGAGAATTGAAAGATCTAGAGTGGAAAACTCGTATGATGAGGACTGCCAATTGGAGTTGACGGGCACCGGCAATTGGACTTCTACACGGCCCTGGATCTATGCTTTACCGTTCTAAATGAAAGGATATGTCTCCCTGTTTATTGCCAAACTACCTAACTAATCTTGAAGTTACTCATATCATCTTCTGGACGCAAAGGTAAGTAGCTGATTATTTTTGCTACTCTCTGCTGTTTGCTTTAACGCTGGTGGATTCTCTCCTGCTGACGTAGATGTAGGAGTCCTGGATCTCGCAGCTCTCTTGAAGCAAGGCTGATCCACAGCAGTCCCATTATGGGGCGTGTGATCAAAAAGGCCCTCTTCGCCATCTATGAGAGCATCTCCTTCAACAAACAAAGGAGTGGTAAAAGTTTCACTTGTGAAATCTCTAGTCCTCTTCTTTGGTTCATGTTGGAACTCTTTATCAAGATCGGGAATGGATTCGTTGAATGCCGCAATGTCTCGATCAAACTCGTCATCAGCAGTTCTGACCCCATCCAATAGTTCTTTGGCACGTTTTGCTTTGAGCTTTGAAGGTTTGAATCCAATGGCCAGATAAGTGGCATCAAAAATATCCCCAAAACCACCAATCACTTTTTTGAACTTGGAATGGTTTTGACGGCCCTCCCAACCTGGAGTACTGTACCTTTGGCCAGGTAATCCAAAGACTCCAGCGGTGTCTGGTTGAAAAACATCCACCTTGAACTTGCAAACTTTGACTTTATTCTCAAAAGCAGAAGAATCATCTCCAACATTTGCGTCGCTGTCTTTAAGCTCCACTTCTTCGAACTTAATCTTTCTTACTTGGCCAAGGGTATCAAAAGCATGCGAGCTTTTCAAATCTGGCTCCCGTTTAACAGTAGTTACCTTGTAAGACTCACTCTTAGGCTCTTTCAGATCGAGAGTGGAAAGATTGATCGACATATCGATCGCTTTGAGAGGTAAATCAGATGCTTCTGCAGATGACAATGATGACTTACCTTCAGCTTCTTCGCTGATCTCCATGCTCTTCTCATTGGGCACCAACCTATTCCCGCAGGAAGCATCTGTACTCACTATCTGCTTTTCATTATTGACAGGACGCGTTTTAGCATCCAAATCAGAGGAATGTACCGTTGAACTATCAGCAGTGATTGGGTTCTCCACTTTTGGCCTTTTCCTCTCCAAAGGGATTACCTGGAACCCATTTACAGGGGGAAGCAACAGATGTGATGTGTATGAGCTTGTTTTCGAATGAGACCGTTTTTTATTTGTCAAATCCTTGTTGGGTGACTCTGGATGGTGGGTATCCATTTCAGGTTGTGATGGAATGTTTTGAGAAGAACCATTAGTTCTCTTTGGTGTTGAGGAAATGACTTGAAAATCATTCAACCCCGGTAACTGTAACTGTAGCATTGCCGCCTCTTTCCTGATACCTTTACTACTCGCAGTCTTCCCAATGCTGCTGTTCTCATCTTGATAGTCTGACAGGCTCATTCTCTCTGTGTGGCTCGCTCTCAACCTCTCAATGAACTGCTCTTTTTCAAACATACCCAATACAATCGTATTAGGATGTATCAAAGTGCTTTGAGAGTTATTCGACATGTTCTCGTTGACATCCACAAGTATATCTGATGGATTCAAGTCTGCTTCGTTGTAGAGAACGGTATCCACCTGCTTCGATTTGGATATCCTGGAAAGAAAATCAAAGCTGACTTGGTTCGTCACTTTTAAGGACAACGTTGGTAACATTGGCATGTTTTTCTGCAGATTCAAAGACAACAGACTAACAGTTTCATCCAATTTTCTTAAGTAGGACTCACCAATCAACTTTCGAGACGGGTTTCTTCCAACAAAATGCACCAACTCAGATAGTGTTAGTAAAGGATCGTCCACATAGCGATGAGTGCAGTCTTCAATTGAGTCAACAAAATGGATACCCCAACGGCGCAATTGTACAAACTGGTGTCTGTCCGTCTCTGGAACACCATATATGCCAAAATATATGTGTCGTATTTCAAAAGTGATACTTTTTGATGACATGCAGAACTCCAACACGTCTGTGATGTTTGGGTCATAAGTATGTGGCTTGCCATTCTGCTCTAAGCACTCACCGTTGACAGTGATACCCTTGCCTAAGTTGTACAACGACAGAATCTCATCATCTGCAATTGTAAATTTGAAGTGAACTCTAGAGACAGAGGACAGGTCAAGCACAAAAACAGTCTTGCCTGAGCTGGTAACTTGTCTCTTCCTCTTCCTGCCTATACTGTATTCGGTGTCACTCTGGAGAGCATGGTCGGTGAAGCTCAGAGGTGGGCATGTCTTTGAAGTATGGGTTTCTGGAAATGTAATGATCCACATATCATCCAGTTTGACCTCTGGCTTTCTGATCCAAATATTGAATCTTTGTGGCGGTGAGACTAGCAATACTCAAAACCACAAAACGTTCAGATCTTTGGTCAACTTGATCTCAGCGTCGAGCGTGTGGCAAGAAAATCTCCTCCACGCGCGGCGCATCCACCTGGACTCTGTGGAGAAGCTTTTTCCACCGTGCCAGACTGTTCAGCTACTGCAAACTACTCCAATCACAACCTATTGATGGATTAAAAACAAACAATTGAAGTTAAATAGGACAGACAAATCATAGAACATTTCAAAAACAGTATACTTGGGGGTGGTGAAGATTCAAGGCCTCCTCTTCACCCACTTCACCTTCATCACCACCTTCTTCTTCACCCTCTTGACGTCTGGATTCTCCACTGGTTTGACCTCAGGAATGTCATCTGGTATGACCACTGTCGTTATATTATGCTTGGCCCCCTGCTTGACGTCCTGCTTGACCTCTGGCCTGTCATTCTCTTCTAACTTCGTGAGCTTAGCATAAAACTCTGTCACGTCTTCACTAACTCTGACTCTACTCTCATGAAAGTTGACAACTTCCAAGTTCTCAGCACTCACACATCTACTCAGCGCAACATAGACCTGTCCCATTTCGAAAACTTTTGCCAAATCAACCTTGACTCTACTCAATGTTTGACCTTGAGACTTGTGGATAGATAACGCCCATGAAAGAATAACTGGATACTGCATTCTGTAAATTTCAGTATTTCCCTCTGGGTAGAAAGCAGCATGTGCAAGCATCCTGTAATTATACTTCTCGGGTGCATTCACAGTAAACTTAACCAATGGAACAGAACGCTTTTTGTCAGCTCTTCTAGCCACGTCGACTAGTTCATGGATCATATCAAGGATCCTCTGATGGTTTGCGCATTTGGCGAGATAATTGCCATATTGCTTGCGAGCGCTAGACGTTGGTGCATCACCTAGATAATTAGCTGCAACACAAAGTGCTTCCTCGTAAGTCTCTATTTCATACTCTCTCACAACAGAACAGAAGTAGTGCCACATGTCGTGGGTTATGAAGCAGATCACCTTGCCAATTGTACCATTAACAATCGTTGGATCTTCCATATCATTCTTCAAGTGCATCACTTGAGCTCCTGCTTTCAAAATCAACACTTTGCTGCACATCATATTGTCCAACTGTCTTGTCAAATAGTCTTTGGTTCCTGGGGAAACGTCTTTAGGAAAACAGTCCACAGCAACAGAAGTAAAAGTTTCTCCTTCTAAAGACCGAAGCCTTTCTACGTTGGCACGATCAACTTCGTATCTTGTTGGGTACAGCTCAGTTGGCATAATGCCATCCTTGTATACTAGTGGCCTTGACAATTCTCTGAACCTTTCCAAAATTGAACGCGACAGACTTCCAACTCTCAAGGCATTCAACATGTCAACCAAATCAGAATCATTCTGCTGCCTAAAAACTTTGTGTAGTAGCACTGTCTTGTCAATACATTCCCTCCATGCTTCACTGTCAAAGCAAAACTTACATCTTAAGTCCTTGCTGAGAGAAACAGGTGGTAACTGGAAAAAGTCACCTGTCAAGACCAACTGAATGCCACCAAAAGGCCTGTTGTTGGCTCTCACCGTCTTTGCTATTGCATTAAGCTTATCAAATAGAACGGAGTCAATCATGGAAATCTCGTCTATAATGAGAACCTTTGTTTGTTGCCATCTTTCTGTGGAGGTCGTATTATTTTTGATTCTTTTGATCAGTTTTTCAGCGCTGTCAGTACCCAATCCAACCCCTGAAAATCTGTTGATGGTTGTACCTTCAATATTTGCAGCAGCTAATCCTGTGGAAGCCGTCACTGCGACTGCATCCTTTCCATACTTGGTTTGCAGTTGTTTGATTAGTTGCTTCAAAAGGAAGGACTTACCTGTACCGGCAGAACCAGTATAAAACAGATTCTTTCGACCATTGATCACCCAAGAAATAACCTGTTCTTGTTCGTAGGAGAGCTTGAAATCAGCCAGTTCGCTTTCATGCTGCTCTTGTTGTTGCTTTTGGGGTACCTTGTGCCTTGGATTTGAAACCTTCTTCGATACGGTGTCTAAATCCCATGGTAAGGATCTCTTTTTGGAGTTTGCAACAGGTCGCGAGCTTTGAGCTATGGATGAGGATGATTCGACAACTGGTTGAGCCTTAGGAATGCCGTCTTCAATTCGCTGTAGAGCTTCTACATTTTTCATCATAGTTTTTGGGTAACCATTGGGCAGCTGTAAGTTGATACTGTACAAGTCCTTATATGGATCTAGGATATTTGTGGTATTTGGGTCCCACTGTGTTCCGTTAAAGTACAATGGTTGTTGATACAACGATCCTGGTTGGACTGGAGGTTGGCTTGCCTGCTGATACATCGATCCTGGTTGGAGTTGAGGTTGGCTTGCCTGCTGATACATCGATCCTGGTTGGAGTTGAGGTTGGCTGACCTGTTGGCTGACCTGTTGGCTGACCTGTTGGCTGACCTGTTGACTGACCTGTTGACTGACCTGTTGACTGACCTGTTGGCTGACCTGTTGGCTGACCTGTTGACTGACCTGTTGATTGACCTGTTGATTCCAAATATTCCCAGTAGATTGTCCAGTTGTAACGCTCTGACCGAGTAGCTTCGCTGCATTTGCAAAATACATAGATGGGTCTGTCTCAGAACTCTCAGTTGACAATCCTTGAGCAGTCGACGAGCCCCACTGTGATTCCTGGAAGTTGTATGGAACAGAAGTCTGGAAAACCTGGCCATTTATTTGACTGTTGTTATGTAGTCCCGTTGAAACAATACCATTCTGCAAACCGTATGGTGCTTGAGTTGGGTTGCCCTTCAGCCCAGAAAAGTACATGGACGCATTTGTCCCAGAGTTCAAAGTTGATGAGACTTGACTAGTTGAGGACAGTTGGGAAACATTGCTCGTGATTCTGGGCCATCTCTTCATACGCTCTCCCAAAAGTTGTCGAATATCAGTTTCAGTGGTATTTGGCGTAGCTGAACGTCTCAAATCAGCTGTTTCGGCTTCCATTCTCTCAAAAAACGCTTTTCCTAGTGGTTTTTGAGCATCACTGAGCTGACCATTGATTGGGACATTCTGTTGATAGGCATTTTCGTTTGTTTGTGTTGGCTGAGCATTCCAAAACGGCACCGGTTTTGAGGATGAAGAAGAAGAAGAGAAATTGTTGAACATAGTTTGACGCGTCTATTGTCGCACTTATCGTTGATGCTGAATACAGTCCACTTTTCCAGAGATGTTTCTTTCAATTTTGTTTTTGTCAAGGGTGAGTAGCTTTGAAGAAGCTAAACAAAGTTGGGGTTGAAAGCAGTTCAGTGGAGTCCCCTGCCGTTCCTTGCCTCTTGTCAAAAATCAAAACATTGGAATAGCACAGAGAAAATGGCATTCGCGTGGAGTCGATTGTTTGTTTTCTTTTCTCTTGCTAGCGTCGATCGACCTCCAAAGGGTTCCCAAAATGGAATCTCTCTTCCCGAAAGCGGCCCGGGGCATCACTTCCTCTTTGGGATGTCTCTGAGCCGAAAATGGCGCTGCCGGCATTAGGCTTGCTTTAAGCTTTAAGCTTTGAGCTTAAAATGGAGAAAGCTATTTCCGGGGTACTTTTTTTGCTCTAACAAGTTGTTGCTTGGGTGTGTATGTTTATCATATCAGTCCGTTCTACTCTTCTTTTCATCTAGAATGTCACTGCTACTTTTGGCTTTCATTTTTCAGCTGCAAGCTTCACAGCAGATACTCCAGATATAATCACCCTTTTGAATCGAGGAAAGAAAAATACAGTATGATGGAGAGAAACATACCACACGTGAGAACTTCAATCTCATCATCACCAAGTTCAAGTGGTGCAACATCGGCGGACAGTTCTTTTGACACAGATTTGGAAAAATCAAGCGCGGTCGAGCATATAACAACATCAAGTGACAATGAAGAGAGCGATGAGGAAGACTATGACGATGACCATGGCCATCCTGGCAAACTGGTGAAGGCCAACCCACAACACCTTCCATCTGGTGATACCCTTAACAGGGTCTTAGTCTGTATCTTGTTTGTTCTATGTGCCATAACGGTTGTCCTTGTGTTATCTAAGACCCTCAAATCACACAACTCCTACTCAAGTGTGAATCATGTCTCTGAAAACGATGGTACCGGCTCAGTTATTGATGATACTCTTGCATTCGAAGGTGATGCCTCAAAAGGTCAGCAAAGACTAGTCGGTGCAGTGAGGACCGACGAGGATGAGTCTGTTCTTCAATATTACTCGCTTAACCAGGTGATTGAGTCCAAGATTTCCAAGTTGAAAAATGTTGGGGTGAAACACTCCGAGAGTTTGAATGTAGAAGAGGCAGAAACAGAAGAGCATGAAGACTACGATGCTACGTATAATGCTTTAAGGGAGCTAGCAGCCATTACCAGGGTTTCGACTCTGGTTCTTGTTGTTGATGAATACAAGAAAGAGTACCATCATTTGATGAACCATCTCAAAGAACAACCGGTGCTCTTCAACTTGCAAAAACACCCAGAATCGGAAACCTTCAAGCAGTTTATCATAGAGTTTTGTAAAGTGGATAGTCTTCCGATATTGATATATCATCAAAGTGTGGTGGCGAGTGGCAGAACCTTGTGGGAATACAGTGTAGAGGAGTTGGATGAGCTCTTGACAGTTCAAAGTTCGCCATAGACGGTGTCCAATTTGACACCATTTTTTTGTACAATGATATACCCTTTCTATCCCTGTTTATATGAAAATTTTAAAATAAGTCTACATTAAGTGATCCAGCTTGGGAATCTTTGAGTCATACAGTTAAATAGGAAAAAAAAAAGGAGTGGTGGTTGGTAACCGCTGATGGCTGCCCCACGCTGACTGTTAACCTCATGCATCTCTTTAGGAGGTGGAAAATATAGTTGTTATCAGTTATACACCACCAGCAGAAAAGAGGTTCAGTCATCTAAATCAGTACCGTTTCCTTTATAAGATTACACATTTTCATTGTCAAAAT
Organism: Ogataea rishiriensis; assembly: GCA_030569615.1. Taxonomy (NCBI): domain Eukaryota; kingdom Fungi; phylum Ascomycota; class Pichiomycetes; order Pichiales; family Pichiaceae; genus Ogataea; species Ogataea rishiriensis. The sequence continues at coordinate 873,801 of JAJMLH010000001.1, read as the reverse complement.
CAAAACATCATCAGACATGGGTGTAAGTATCCTGCAGTTTTAACTTCCTGCTTGGTCATAACCGTGACAACCACTAACAACATTGTTCTTTTCGTCTTGATTGATATCACTCTAGAACGACGGTGGAACCATTCCAACCAGAAGAGAAATCTTGAATTTTAACTCTCAGAATATACTTCCGTCGAAGGCCAATGGTAAGGGATTGCTCAGTACTTCCTCAAAAGAGTTCAACCTATCGTTACTCCTCAATTCTTTCAAGTATTGCAAACTGACCAACAAAAAATTGGTTCTTCCAATAGTATCCGACTACAAGGGTCAACTTTTCAACCGAGAATCCATCTTGGTCCATCTTTTAACCCCACCTGAAGAGCGTAACCAACATTTCATTCATATCAAAGCATTAAAGGATACTGTTGAATTGAAGATTCAATACGAAGAATCCAAACAGACGATAACGTGCCCATTGACAAGCACAACGATACACTTGGCCAAAGAGACGAGTACGATGACGAATTTCCCCATGCTCTGCTATATATCACCCTGTGGTTGTACGATGGACAAAAAGCTGTTGGATGAGCTAATAGCAGTTGAAAAGAGAGAGAAGAAAATCAAGAACGATAGTGACGATGTCACGATAGAGATGGGATGTCCCGTTTGTGGAGAAGCATTCAGTACGAGAGATATAATTACAATCAATCCGTCAACAGCTGAAGTTATGGACAAACTGGAGAATCGTATGGTTGAATTGCAAAAGCTCCATTTGACACATTCGTTGAAAGTCAAGCCAAAGTCGAAGAAGACAGCTTCAGAGTCGCGAGAAAAGACTAAGAAGCGTAAAAACGAGGCCTCTGAACCTGAGCAGTCAAAGATTGGGACGGAAAAAGGCAAGAAGAAGTCTAAGCAACCATGATGACAACCACCTTCTATGAAAATCTATATGTCGATAGCTACATGTTTGTCTCTTTCTCGTTTTTTGTTCGTTTCTTTGTATATACAAGGCAGTAATCAAAACTATAAATAAAAGCGTCCAAGGTCGCTCAGGAAGAAGACTAATTGTAAAAGCGGGTCAATTAATAACAGATTCCAGTAGATATAACTATCATAGTAATAGACATTATCTCATTCTGCGTGTTTTTCCTCTCTTTGCCTCGATTTCGATGCGCCCATCGTCATTTTTTCCAAGTGAAAACTAAACCTTACTGCTGTTGTTGCTCTTGCTCAAGTTGGAAGGCAGCCTGTTTAGCCTGCATCTCCCTTTGAATGGCTAGTCTCTTCTCATTCTCTTTGCCTGTGACATATAGTGTATGACCAACGTTGACTGTCATGTACACCGTGAAACCAACCAACCCAAGAACGGTCAATCTGTGGGTGACATCAGTCATCTTCGTGTACCATGGGTATGCTCTAGCCATTTTTGTTTGTGTATTGAATATTCTAACAGAAGTTGATGTGGTGAACAAGTGAAATATTAAACTCGATGTAATCAGATAAGGAGTTGTTTGATATAGGGACTGACAAACAGCCTCTTTTAGGGATCACTCCAAACTGAGCTGATACCAAAGGTGAATACTGAAAATTTAACATGTGTGTACACACAGAGAGTGTTGAAGTTGGTTACTCAGCCCTGAAGAGATCACGTGCAGTAACGCCCGTGATTACTGCATAGTCAAACGTACGACTTTGGGCTTGCGGCTGCTCGGACTTGACTGATGGTGACCAGCTGGAAAAGCCGAAGCTGGATGAAAACAAGGTGAAAGCGTTTCTGGCAGCATGACATTGGGGAATCAGAAGCAATCAATTTGATAAAAGTTTTGATATATACTCATTCTACCCCTACACAGTGTTGAATGCTTCATACTCGTCTGGGCGGTGCCACTCCAACCAGATGTCGTACAGTTGAGCAGAGCGGCTGAAAAGCGATATCTGCTGCTATCTCGGTCTTAGCATGTACTCTACTGGACTCGTTGAGACTCTATATAAAGACCAAACATTGTCCTGCTTTTCGAACCCCGTTCCTCTACTACAATCGTGGTAAGTTCAAAATTCATTGGCAAACTTTATAGACCATCAACAGTAATCCCAGACAGCTTCTTCCTTACACAATATGACCGTTACTTACTTCATCGCTGGTGCATCTCGTGGTATCGGTTACGCTTTGGCTACAGCCTTGAGTGAATCCCCAGAAAACAAAGTCATTGGTTCCGTCCGTGACAGGACTACCACTACCGATCTTTCAACATTGGCAGAATCCAAGAAGAACGTGTTTATTGTTGAGTTGGACCAGGGTGAGCAAGAATCGATCGAAAACTTAGGTGCGCAGATTGCTGAGGTCACCGATGGAATTGACATCTTCATTGCCAATGCTGGTATTGTTGAATCATTCGCCCCTGTTGGTGCCACTCCAAGAGAAGAGTGGCTTAAACACTTCAACATCAACACTATTGGTCCAATTTTAGTTTACCAGAAGGTTCACCCATTCCTGTTGAAGAGAGAAACGAGAAAGGTTGCCTTTATCTCAACAATTCTTGCATCATCCGCTTCAAAGTTTGATACACCATCAGGAGTTTATGGTGCTTCCAAGGCTGCTCTTAACAATATCGTTACTGATTTGGCACTGCAATACAGATCTGAAGGTTTCACTATCCTTGCTCTTCATCCTGGATTGGTCATGAGTGACATGGGAAAGACTGCAGTTGGTGTAATCTCACGTGGAAACCAGGTGGTGAAGGATGCCATTACAAGTTCTGCATCCTCTCCAGCTACAAGTGCCCAACAGATTATTGCTTTCATTGCCTCTAGTACTCCCTACAAGAGTGGAAAGTTCTACAGAGTTGATGATCGTTCAGAACTTGCTTACTAAGTCCAGAACTTAAGATTTCGCTCAACAAGCTCTTGATCGCCGATAATGTGTATTTTCCAACGAATAGTCAAGCATTCTACCATAATCCTTCTTTGAGTCGCGGTTTAGTATATTTCTAAAAGACAGGAGGTTTATATCCATGATGAAACATCTATATATTTACTATCCCTTGAGCAAAGAATTGCAAACAGAATCACGAAGAGTAACATAATCTATGCGGCCGACTTCTTTCTACCGAAAAGCTTTTTCAAAACGTTTTTGGGAGCACCTCCAACGCTTCCGGTGGTACCGTTACCACTGTAGTTCCCATGCTTGTCCCGTGAATCAATAAAAGACTGCAAACTTTCCGATTTCACAATCTCATTCTTCCTGATAAGGTTTCTCATAAACCCATCAAACCCACTAGAATCAACACCAGTTGGTCTCTTTTGATTGCTTGATGTTGATAAGGTGGAACCAATGGATACGTCATAAACAACAAACCCATTCTTGTCCAACTTGATTGCTCTGAATAGGGTCTCAACAAAGATAGCCCAGGACTCATGCGAAAACATGGATGGAATTTCAGGTTTGGTCAAAACCTTCTCCAGTTTCTTCGTCTTCTTTGCCAAGACTGAAGACTGATTCATCAACTCTTTCAAAGAGATGTTTTGACTTAGAAGACTCTTGTTGAACTCTTCATCATTGTCATCCAAAAGATTCTTGATGAATTCTTCAGAACCAAAGTCGGTATCATCAAATCCAAGTATCTCAAACTTCAAATCTGTAATCTTGACGTTTCTGTTACTAATTTCAAGCTCATCCTTGGATTCTTGGTTGTTCTTGCTATCCAGAATTTGAACCAACTTGACAATCTTCAAGTACTTATCGATCAAATATGGCATGGTTGGTAATTCGTTCAACACTTCGTTCGAAACATCCAAGGATGCCCTTTCGACAAGGTTGCTCATGTCTAGGATCTTTTCATTGAAGTCCATCTTTCTACCTGTGACCCTATCGAAGTAAATCAGTATCTCATCTTGATGCTTGCCAATAAAATCCTCATTCAATGGAAGCATGTAAATATCCTTATGACTTGGGAAGGTACCCCTATTACCAAAAACCATCAACACTTTTGCAACTAATGTCAACGTTTTAGAGATTTGTCCAGATTGATGGTTCTTGGTAAGGTTGAATATCTTTGGATTCAAGATGGCAGGACACAAGAACCTCAAAAATATAAAACTGGAAAGAGCATTCAATGGAGTCTCTGTATCGTTTGGCTCCACCGAGCTTTCAACGTTGTCTCTCAAATTTTTCCACTCCTCCTTGAGTTCGTTTGGTAAATCATTCGATGTCTTGTAGATACTATCCCATAGAATCTCCATGTACCTTAGTAGATTCTTGTAGTTCTGTTGATGTGATTCAGGTTCGAGTCTAGGATCACAAACACAGTTGAGGTTTTCCTTCGTGACTCTTGTGATGAATTCACCAAGAAGCTTTTCAATGTATTCCTGTCCAACTCTCAATGCATACTTTTCCAAAGACTTTGAAAGGATCGAGTTTCCCCTAAAGATTGTATTCAGACCATTCTTGGAAGTTGATTTGGTAACTCTGTTTGTTCTAGTCATACTATCGATTGGTTTGGATTCTAATCTTATCAAACTTGCAAAGTATTCATGTTCCAATCCAAGAGTTTGATAAATGTCCAACATCATGATAGACCAGTCTTCCAAGTTGTCAGGTTTGATCAGAGGTTCAACAAAAGTGATGAGTTCATCTATCTTTAGATTGACAAGCATCTTTTCCAGTATCTTGTAGCTATGGTATGGAAGTATATGTTTCTCGTCAAGAACTAGGTTGATTGCTAAGTGGCCAATCTCTTCATTGGTGGCATGATATATCGGTATCTTTGTCATGAATTGAGGTTTGAGCAAAGTGTCAGGAGTGACAAATGCTGTACCTAGGATATCATCCTCATCATTTGAAACGTTATAGAATTCACTGGATTTGGCCGATTTTATCAAGATCTTGAAATATTCAGTCGATGAAGGTAGATCGATATCAAAGGACTCTCTCCAAAACGGATTGTTTCCACTGTTTGGAACAACAGCAGTTCTAAACCAGGGGCAATTCCACATGATTACCTCTGCATAAACATGCTTGACAAGACTCTTCAAGTCTGGCTTGGTGAATTTTGCCTCAATAACTTCCAACCTGCACTGCTTTACTATTCTCATCCTTTGTTGAATGATTCCATTTCCAATATATTCAATTTTTGTGAATGAACTCAAAGTGACAAGCCAGTCCTCCAAATCTATTCCAAGTTCGAAATCTATCAATAAGCGTCTAACCTTTCCAACTTTCTTTGAATCGTTAGAACGTACAAACTGATCGGTAATATCCGTATCGATCTCATTGTGAAACCTGTGAAGGTTCTGTAGTTCGTTGATACTACCAAGGAACAACACGTTTGAATTTTGAAAGATTGAATGATGAACACGTCTAATTTCAGAACTGTACAACTTGGTCACGTCGATTGAATAGAGCATACTACCATCACTCTCACATAGTAGATCCAAACTACCGTTTGGTTTCAAATGTCCAATTGCGCGGAACCATCCTTCCTCGACGGATGATGCTGATGTCGGTTCCATTGGATACAAAGGGTTTGTAGGTAGCTTGCTCGATTTCACCTTTTTGTTGTTTGGCAATGGACCAAAGATCTTGAACCTGCACACTAGAAGCTCGTTGCTTCTGAGGTTGGACTGATATATGATTGATTTGTTGAAATTCCACTTGTTCAACAATCCTCCAGGTTTCAAGTTTTGCCAAACCATGAGGCATGAAAGAAACAGCTCGTAGTCTTTGTAGTAGTCAAACTTGACATAGAAGCTTTTCTGGTTTGAAGTGGTTACGATTCGCGTGACAAAGTCTGACTGGAAGAGTTGCACCTGGCATTTTTGCAAGTTTGAAATTACCACCAGGGAATGTGAAGATATTAGTTCACCCTTTGAAGTGATGCTTAGCGGAGTCATGTTCCAATTGGAGGATATGAGAGGGTCTGGATCGTTGGGACTGTAAGTGTAAGACCATTTGACGGCATCGCTGTTGTAAAGACCCTGATGGTTGTGAACGGCATACTTGAACCTTTCAAGGGTCTTACTCGATGGTGGTCCTGCCACCTGATTTTGATGTGAGTCTTGTAGTGAAACCATTGAATGTCAGATTAGAGAGAGTAAACTAGGGGTATTTTTTCAAGAGAATGGAAAGGGGCGAGTTGATATCCAGCGAGGGAGTGAAAGCGTATGGTATCAATTGGACGAGGATTGTGCGAGCGTAATCTGGAAACAAACAAGTCAATTCTGTCAGGGGATTTGGGGTATGATCTATGGATGAAGTATTTCAAATGGACAGTCCAATTGATCAAGATTTCCTGTTGGTGTTGGATTGATCTTTAATCAAAGGATATACCATCCCATACATCATTCCGCGAGGCGTCTAGGTAAATAAGTAATAATACGTGTAAGTTGCAGCACGTGACTGTCCCGCTCGTGAGCCAAAATTATTTTCATTTATTATGTGTTTTTATATTTTTCAATCTGATGATAGACGAAAGGAAGGAAGGAAGATATGGTATCAAAAGGCAAGGCCAAAGGTAAAAGAACAACAAAGGCAAAACAGAGCAATAATCAAAAAGAAAAACAGAATGACAATGGTCTAGTAGATGTTGACGGTATATCAGATTGTGAAAGCTCTTGGAGCTTCACCTTCAGGTCCAATATACTGTGGGTCCCTCCATGGACCAACATCTGACAAGAACAACTCTCCACCTTCTTCTTGAGAGACCGTACTCAATCCACCAAACTTCACTGGTAGGTTTTCGGCAGGAATCTGTGCCAGTAGATCCTTCTGGTAGGAGGAACCAAGGATGAAGATCTTTGAGACAGTAACTGGATCCAAGAATGGTTTGAACAGTCTAAAGGCAGTTGAAAATCCAAATGGAGCATTGATCAAATAGAACTTACCCATTCTTTCAGGGTAGTAGTCCTGACCAATCTTTGAAGCCTCTCTAACGTACGAAAGCACCTGTGAAGCGGCAGATATGGAGATTCCTTTCAAGTCCAGAATGGTACATGAAGTTTCAATCAATGAACCTTTCTTTCTCGAACAGGCTGCAAGTCTGTATCTAACGAACGATTCGTACTCCCAAACTAGATTCTTCAACATTCTTTCCTGGCTTGTAATCTTGTACATCTCGTTGATCTGAACGGCACCCAACTCTTCGATGTAGACGGGTCTACCATCCTTGTCGGTCTTGTGGTAGTATTGAGGATAGAACTTTGCAACAAGCGGTTTTTCTTTGTAGTGGAAGGTTTCCAAGATGGTATCTGTACCAAACTCTTTTCTCCAAGTTTCACAGTTGACGAACATCTCTTTGGCCTTCATGATGTCAAACTTTCTTGCTCTTAAGAATCTTAGCAAGGTTGAATCATCGAGTCTATTCTCATAGCCTTCTGCCGATAGCAACAGCCTTAACTGTTCCAATGCTGAGATCTGTTGTTCTGTCAGGTATCCTGGGTAACCAGTTTGGTTCAAAGGAGGTTGTGCCACTGCCTTTGGTAAAGTGGCAATGATCTCAACGTCGGTAACCATTATTGAATGGAGATTCTTGAATTATTTGACGGTTGATCGGTTAATGATTGATTGATAGAACAAGTAAAACACCGGCAGATGTATTAATAATGCAGGCAAAAGCGATTGGAATGAATTGGCACAGTGGAGAGTACTATCTGGAAGAAGAGCAAGAAAGGTAAACAGGCACTGTCAAGAAGAGAAGTTGCTAAGCACTGTAAACCATCAGTGAAAAACAGAAAGGTAGACACGTATTTCCTGCTTACGTCAGCGGGTACGTACGGTTTCTTAAGAAGCAGATGAAGTGGTAGAAGAAGAAGAATGGAATGGAAGAGAAGAGAATGACTGGATCCCTTCATTCTTTTGGTATTGATCAGTGAAGATAACGGAACTGGTGTGGCTCAATTTGAACGATTCAAAAACAGTGTCCTCTTTGAAGCAGATGGTAAGACGAATTGCATGGTTGTGAGTCGATGCAACGAACAGTCAACCGTGAAGAAACAAGTTCTCATTCTGTCATCATTCTCATGACCCTCGCTCAGCAATCAAGTCAACAATTCAATCAACTCATCCTTTAGAAGGTTACACCTCAGATTGTTATTTAATCAAGTAGAATAAAGAGTAAACAGGGGAGCAAGAAGAAGAACAGATGAGATAGACGACTATCGAAAGCCACCACTGCCTTGAATTTTGCGATCGAGTAAATTACTGTTTTTGGAAGCGCTGCCTTGGAGACGTCTGTTGATGTATTAGTAAACAGATATATATATTGCAAGAACAATCCACTTGAACCTCCTGATGAAAACATACTGGGTAATACAAGAAGAACCAACAAAACATTACAACAACATGGATCAGTTAGGCTTCCCATCGTACGACTCCCTTCCAAACAAGGCAAGGTATTGGCCTTACAAGCCAAACTCCCATGAGGAAAGTTTGGGGATGTTGAACCAACTAACTCCCAGCCTTGTACTAAATGCATCAAAGGAGATTCAAACGGGAGAAAGGGTTGGTGTGAATTGGGATCTTGACAAGCTTGAACATCCACCTTTCAACAGAATACAAGGGAATTTGACGATCAAAAGGGTTGGATCAAAGTTTGATGCGTTTGATGACGAGTTACAGTTCAATCCTCAGGCTTCTTCCCAATGGGATGGTCTAAGACACCATGGACAACCGATTAGAATCTACGAGGATGATTCTTTAGCATCAAAGAAGGAATTTGAGCAGTTGAAAATGGAGGATCGGTCCGTGTGGTATGGTGGTACCAGATCCAACGAGATTGAAGATGTGTCGCTTGGTAGTAACCGGTTAGGCATTGATCATTGGGCAGAGAAGGGAATCGTTGGTAGAGGGGTTCTGTTGGACTATAAGAGATGGTACGATGAGAGAAACACAGTTGGTTACAAGTGTTTTTCAAAGCATGAGATTACAACGAAGGAGTTGAAGCAGTTGATCTTGGACTACAACGTTGACGTTCAACAGGGTGACATACTGTTCGTTAGAACCGGCTTGATCGAAGAGTGGGATTCCATGGATGAAGGTGAACAGATAAGGTATTCAAAGGAAGGCCCCTGGGAGCATGCTGGATTGGAAGCCACCGATGAGATGTTGAGGTTCTTGTGGGATAACCATTTCAGTGCTGTTGCTTCAGATTCGATTGGATTTGAGGTTTATCCAGCAAGCAATCCCAAGTATACTTTACACTTCCATCTTTTGGCAGGCTGGGGTGTACCGATTGGAGAGATCTTTGATCTGGAAGGGTTGAGTAGGATGTGTTTGAAGCTGAACCGAACCAGTTTCTTCTTCACCTCTTCTCCGTTGAAGATGAAGCAAGGTGTTTCGTCACCTCCCAATGGGATTGCCATCTTTTGAAAAAAACAAGTAATGAAAAAAACAGATTCTATCTATAGATCAGTAGACAAGTAAGCGAGTATCAGTTCAGGCTTGGTCAGGACAGAAATGGGGAGTTGAGAATAGGGCGGGTAAGCAACCGTTTGGGAATAAAAACGTGTGCAGTGCAGGATCTTTCCAACTGTATTCTACCGACGGCAAAATGAAGAGCAACTCGCAAATAGCCGCTCTGCCGCACAGCTCAGCCAGAAAAGACCGATCGCTGCTACTGTGGCCGTTTTGCACGTTTTCACATGCCCCTCCCTGCGGTGAATCAGGGATTTCACCGCTCGGGGATTCTCTTCTCCTGGGCAGACTGGTAGATCTTTCCAGATTGATTCTGAGGACTCGAGAATTGGTAGTTATACTTGTCGATGGGTACTACCGATAGTACACCCATCGTATGGTAGTAGTAGTCAACACGATTCAGACAAAGTACAGCCTTTCTTCCAGTGGATCGTAGTCAAAAGTTTGACCGGTCGGGTAAAGCTAAAATGCCGAGAAACAGGCACAGCCAACCGCAGGCGCCGCGAAGGTGCCACCGGGGAGAGGGAGGGCCAGATTACTCTGCCCCGCCAGTGGCCATTCTCACAGAATTGCCCATGGCAATATCCACCGCTAAACAGACTGCACTTCTTCACGGGAGCATTTCGGCCCCTCAGACAGCGCAACAATAGGAGATAACAATAGGGAGCGTGCTATTGTGAGAATCAGCCCCAGGAACACCTTTTTTTCAACAGCTTTCAACTGGTACTGTTTTTGTTTTATCCTTGTCTGTCCCCGTTAAATAGATACTATCCGCCGTTTTTATATAAACATGTCTCTTTTTTGATGGTTCCAATCGTTCGATTCGGCTTTTCTTCGATCATCTTTTCTTCTTCGGTGAAAAAAATCGTTCAGACATAGATACATACATACTGATAAAAATCGAACTTCGTAGCACTCACCATACCATACATTATAGAACATGTCCAACCGTCATTCCGTTGCTTCGAGTTCAATCACGGATAACTACGATTCCGCAGTGGAATCTCTTTCTGATTCAAAGAATGAAAATGAGGACGTTTCACCAGTGGCCTCTCAACAACAGAAAGAGCCACTTCCAGATCAGTATCCCCAGGATGACGCTGCAACCTTCCAAGAACAGGAAGCTCAAAGGGACACAACGGATCTATATGAGGAAGGTCTAGATCAAGAGATGCAATCAGTCTCAAGGCAAATGTCCAATCTATCAAGAAAACTGTCACATCTCTCACACAAGAGTGCAGACACAGACAAGATCGAACAGGCAAACCCAGTGTCTTCGTCTGCCGACGAATCGGTTGAAGAAAAAGAGACTCTTTACGATCCAAGACAGATGCCATGGGACAGTCCAACAGACATGGCAAACCCTCAGAACTGGCCACAGTGGAAAAAATGGTACTGCACAATGTCGGTTGCATTCCTCTGTCTAGTCATCACCCTTGGTTCTTCCATCTATGTCGACGCCATACCTGAGATGATGGCCAAATGGGGGATCAGTCAAACCTTGGGTTTGGCAGGTTTGACCTTGTACTTGGTTGGTTTGGCCTTGGGACCTGCCATTGCTGCTCCAATGTCAGAAATCTTTGGTAGAAAGATCATCTACTGTTCAACCTTGCCAATATCAATGTTGTTCATCATGGGTGTTGGTCTATCCAAAAACATTGGCCAGGTCATTGTCCTACGTTTCTTTGCAGGTGCTACTTCGTCCGCTGCAATGGCAATTGGAGGTGGAACAATTACGGATCTATGGAACATCCAAGAGTTGGGGTTGGCAATGACCTTGTTCTGCATGGCACCTTTGGCAGGTCCTGTCATTGGTCCAATCATTGGTGGCTATGTTGCCGAAAGGAAAATGTCATCCGATCCAAACACCATTGGTGGCCTAAGATGGACCATGTGGGTGGACTTGTTCTTTGGTGCTGCCATCTTTATTCCGCTATACCTCATGCCTGAAACTTACAAGCCAATCATCATGAGACGTAGGATCAAGACTAGAGGCCTAAAGCAAACACCACCTCTACCACTGAAAAAGTTCCTGCTAGCAGTTGTCTTCATCACCCTACTGAAACCGGTTGAAATGTTGGTTGTTGAACCGATCGTTCTTGTCTTGTCCATCTACACCGCTTTTATAGTTGCCGTCTTATTTGGATTCTTTGAAGGTTTCCCGGTCATCTTTAGAGGTGTCCATCATTACTCGTTGGGAAATTCAGGACTACCTTTCCTTGGAGTTGGTGTTGGACTTGTCATGGGTGCCATCACCTACGTTATCATCGATAGAAAAGTGTTCTACAAGAAACACTCAGATGGATTTGTCGGTATGAGGGATAAGGATGGAAACAACCTTCCTGTTACCCCAGAATCTAGACTAATCATCTGTAAGATTGGTGCTGTTTTCCTTGCTCCATCGTTGTTCTGGCTAGGTTGGACCGGTCGTTCGGAATCCATCCATTGGATGGCTCCAATTGCCGCTGCTGTTCCATTCGGATTCTCCCTAATCCTTATCTTTTTTGCCATCTTGACCTATATCGGTATGGTGTATCCTCCAATCTCTGTTGCCTCCGCATTGGCTGCAAACAACTTGTTGAGATACCTGCTATCCTCCGTCTTCCCATTGTTCACGGTTCAAATGTTGGACAACTTGGGTATCGGTTGGGGTCTTTCTGTCTTTGCCTTCATTGGTCTTGCATTGACTCCTGTTCCATGGATTTTCAGCATCTATGGTCAAAGCATCAGAAACAGATCAAAGTATGCCTGGGAAGCAGTTGCCAGACAGGAGGCTGCCAAGGCTGCTGCGGCCACTTCTGCCTAAGCTGTAAGATGGTTCGTGATCCACTCTCTCTGGTTCCAATTTCTTTTTTTTCAACGTGCTTCTTCTTCCACTTTTACCAAAATCGCTTCATATATACATTCTCTTTCTTTTCTACTGCTTTGACTTTACTTGCTTCAACAAGGTGGTTCTTCTGCCTTTCTTTAATAAAATACCGAGAAGCTCCCAAAATTTTATTCAGCCACCACCAGCCACAAGTACAACTTGCACTATCGGCACGTCACTGTATCATGGCAGGCACCTGCTTCCTTTCCACATCTCTTCATCATCCTAATTTTTCACCAGACACTGGAGAGAAGCGAGGAGAAGAAAATAACACTGCTCAGTGGGAGTCCAACTAGAGCCAATGACCAGCACAACAACAACATCAATTGAAGGACCTATCATCTGACCAATTGAATACAGTTTACTTCAAAACAACTGTTACCATCATCCAAGTGCCATACAATTGTTGCTAAGCAACCTCCACACACATATCCTTCCTTACTCATACAGCATAACAAACGTCCCATCATGGTTGTCGAAGATAAATCCCATCTCGCAGCAACAGCACTCCATGGAGTCTACATCCCAGTTGCCCTTATTCTAGTGGGTATCTCCATCATGAACTATGACTTCTTACCACACACCATTGGTATTCTAGTTGTGTTCTTTGCAGGTCAACTAGGTTGGGCCAAATGGAACGGTCGTCACAAGAACCTTTCAGAGTTTAACAAATACGAACTGATCGATAAGACTGTTATCTCCAAAAACTCTGCCATTTATAGGTTCAAACTCTTCAGGGAAAAGGACAACTTGGATATTCCCGTTGGTCAACATCTTGCCTGTAGATTCATCATGGACGATAAGGAAGAGGTGAGGTATTACACTCCAATATCGAACCAGTACGATCAAGGCTTCTTTGATCTCTTGGTCAAATCATACCCAGACGGTAAAGTGTCCAAAAAATTTGCCACGTTGTATCCAGGACAACGTGTTGAATTCAAAGGGCCAGTTGGTAGGATCTCCTACAAGCCAAACATGGCAAAGGAAATCGTGATGATTGCGGGAGGTTCGGGTATTACACCAATGTTACAGGTGATTGGTTCTATCATTACAACACCTCAGGATTTGACCAAGGTGACTTTGCTATTTGCCAACGAGGTGGAGAATGATATCTTGTTGAAGGAGGAACTGGACGAGTTCTCTGAAAAGTATCCTAATTTCAACGTCCATTACGTGTTGAACAAACCAACGCGTCCTGAAATGTGGAAAGGTTATACCGGTTATATCACAAAGGAAATCTTGGAAGAGGTGCTACCAACACCAAGTCCAGATAAAAAGATCTTTGTTTGTGGTCCATTGCCAATGAAAAAATTAATGTTGCAGTTGACAGAAGAGTTGGGTTGGGAAAAAGGAGTGTTGGGTTCTAAAGAGACCGACCAAGTGTTCTGCTTTTGATGGTAGGGTCTCTCCAACCTCTCCCTTTTGTTAAGAAGTTAGATTCATACTACTCAAAAATAAAACGAATTCAATATAATTGCTAATCATTGAGTAGGTGTAAAGAGACATTCACTATTTGCAAAGATTGGGCAGTGCCGGACAGCAGAATGGCATGCCTATAATAAATTAAGTTACAAGAAGAATGAAAAGAAGAGTACAAAATTGAAATAGAACAAAACACAAATGGTAAAAGAGAGAGACGTTGCTCTAGTAGTTAGCGAAACTGGGAAAACGCGGTAAAAGGATAAAACGTGCGTTTTACTCTTGGGATCAGAACATGTTTCATTCATCAACATCATCATCATCTGTCTTCTCAAGTCTAAACCTCTCAACTCTTTCAATCTCTTCAGGTTCAATTATACCGTTTCTTTTGATCCATTCAACACCACTCAAAAAGACACCTTCTGGATCCATCTCTTTTCTAACCTCTCTGAACGTGTAAAGATCCTCGCCGAACCATTCTTCCATCTTGTTGCTGAAACCAATCATCTGACCATCTTTTCTAGCAGCACCAGGACCAACCTCATCAGAACCAATGAAATTCTTGGCCCAGTGAGGCTTTCCACCAGCTGCTTCCAAAGTCTGTTCAAAGATGTTGTACCATTTTTCAATAGGAACAGAGGTAAAGAATGGTCTGTACATTGTAGCATTGATGTAGACTGTAAGCTGGCTGTTTGTGATTTTATCCTGAGGACACCAGTTCAACTTTGGAGTGTTATCCATCAGTGGTCTTAGCTGATTACCAAAGATAGGACCAGGAGACGTTGTCTCTCTGTCGGTCAAGTCTTGCAGTTCGATCGAATTGGAACAGGTAGTGTTTGAACATCTCACCTCGATTGGCGCATGGACGTAGAATTCTCCCGATTTGGCAGCCTCTTGGATCGACTTGTCCAGGGATCTCAAAATCTCAGGACCGTTGGTTAGTGGGGCTGCCCATTCGTTCACATACTGGGAGAAAAGACAATCCATGTTCAAGCCATCGACTGATTCTTGAACGGCAACGTCACCAGAACCGTACGTTTCTGTTAAACCGTACTGTCTCGAAAAGACGAACTTTTCAACAAACGGCGTTAGTCTTGGCAATATATGGACGGAGCACCATAGCAAAGACTCGTAGAAGAGTCTACCTATCTTGGTTCCGTACCATGATGGTCTTGGCTGAGAGATTGGCTCTGTGGATTTCGATGCTCTCCACAGAATACACCTTTTGGTGTATGGGAACCACCATATCCTGATGAACTCATCACTGGTCCACACGGTTTCAAACTGGTCCAACAAAGTGTCAAAAGTGATCACTTCCTGTCTTGATTTGATCTGGTACCTTGGAACAGTTCTGAGGGTGACGTAGACAATCAGACCAACTTTTCCCAAGGATAGCATGGCTGCTCTGAACAGGTTTTGATTCTCTGTTGGTGAACATTTGACAAGCTCTCCCATACCATTCACTATGGTAATATCAACAACCTGCTGTGAGACCAGTCCATGGTACTGGGATGATCCATGAGTTCCTGTAGAGATGATACCAGCAATCGACTGTTCACTGATTGATCCCAAGTTTTGCACCGCTAGACCTTTGGTCTTGAGGTATTCATTCAACTGATAGATTCTAACACCGGCCTCTACCGTCAAATCTGTGAATTTTCCATCTCTTGAAGGCTTCTCCTCCACGATCCTGTTGAACTTGTCCAAGTTGACTAACCAGTCCTGAGTCATGGTCATGTCAGAAGGAGAATGTCCCGAACCTACAGTCATGATGGACTTTCTGTTTTTCCTTGCAAGATTGACAATCTCTTGAATTTCCTCGATCTTTGAAGGTTGAATGTAGTACTGTGGCCTACAAACAAAAGTCTTTGCCCATGTTCTATGGGTCAAATTTGGAACCACCAAACTTTGGATGTTCTTAGGCAATGTTGCCAGAGATTTGAGGCCCTCGGTAGTCATGGCCAGCTTGTACGTCTGTCTGCTTATGTATGAGTTATCAAATGAGCCAATTCGAGGGATTTGACCTTTAAACAGTTGGTGTTTTCCTGTTTTGACAAAGTTATGTCACAAGCTACACCCTTTTGAAAAACGTTCCACTCTGAAAAATGGCCCAAATCGATAAAAAGTAGCATGGCGTAGAGCGGTGCACGGATGTTATCCAGATAGACCATACAGACGCGACTTTTCTGTGTTTGATCGTCTTTTCGCGTTGCTTCCAGGTGGTTGGCTGGCACCAAAGAGTTGTTACATTTTCCAAACAGCACTAATTGAATCGAAAACTCCTGAATAGGTCCCCAAATTGACTGTCAGATTATGCAGCCATGGATGTATGAATATGCTAAAGAAGGAAGAAAAATGGAGCGATTCACAGGTGAAGATAGGTAAACCACGTAGGAGATTCACTCCAAAGGGAAGAAAGAGATACGGCAAGAGGAAGAAGGCTCTCTCTTTGAGCACCAAGAAGAAGAAGGAGGATACTTTATCATCATCAATCACACCTACAGAGGACAACAAGCTAGCACGGCTTGGAGCCGTGAATGATGTTTCTTTTACCGATGCTCAATATACGACTCTCTATAACTATATGAAGCTGCTACCTTTCTCAACAGCATTTACAGTTACAAATCGACTGAGATCTTTGAGCAACATCTGTGCGATCAAGATCGCAAGAGTAGCATCGGATTCTCTCCATCTCCAGCATTTCTCTGAGACAGCTTTCAATTGGAACATTTGGCGAAGGGTATGGCACAACATACTGATGTACGAAAAGGATTCACCATCGTTGGCCCATATGTTCATAGCAAAATTTCAACAGGAGCCTGGATTCAAGTGTCATCACATTCCAACCATCTCAACTGATTCTGGATGGAGCAAATCTAACAGCAGGAATGATTACCTGGGGAATTACCAAAGAACAGCATACATACATCTGAATGCCATTTCCAAAAAGCATAGGTTTGAAACATTGTACAGCAACGTTTCGTTCAGGTCGATATCGGACCAACTCAACTCTTCTAACAATCGTTTTAACAATCTGGTTATTTTGAACGTTTCTGGGATCAATCTCAAAGACTACTACTTGGAACTGAACCAGTTTCACTCTTTGCAATACCTCAATGCGTCTGACTGTTCTTTAACAGACACAATGATCAAGAGTTGGTCCATCAGCATAAATGCTGGTAAATTGGCAGTCTTGAAATGCCTAATCATTTCACAGAATCCCCAATTGACGAGTATGGACTGTTTGCTCAGTACTGGGAAACAACTAGCATATATCGAAGCTTCAACAGGCTATGAGGCATCACCAAAAACCTCAATGTGGAAATCGATCAATAATGTCCAACTTTTTGGGCTGTCAGATTCGATGAAATTCAAACATCTGGTTGATAATGGGTTCATTGCAAATGGTGACACGAACGAGCTATACAACTCCGTTATCTATGACTATAGGATAGTTGCAAAACATTGTGGGGAAGTGATTGATGAGGGAGATTACAACCTTCAGATGGAGTCCTTGTGGAAATCAAGGTTCAAAATGAACCAGTTGAATAGATATGTGATTTCCTTGATAAGAGTTCACTCCTCCAAGCCGGTAGAGGCAATACAGGAGAAACGGGCCGTTAAAAAGAGGAAAACAATTAGAATGAATGCAAACAGTTTCTTTGCACTTTAGTACGTCATAAATATCATCATCGAATTAAACTAGCTTGTAGGTCATTTATAAATAAAAGGGTCGTTGATTACCTTCATCAACTGATCGATCTTAGCCTGGCCCATTCCTTGCACTTCCGATAGTGTTTCTTCCGTTGCCTGTTGGCACAAGTTCTGCATATTGCCAAACTTTGAAATGAGTTTGATGGAGTCAGTCTTATTGATAGTTCGAAGTGTTGTTAGGACATCAATCACCCTTTGGTAGTAGTTGGCATCGTTCGTGATATCGTCATTCTTGGCGGTTCCCTTGATCAACGATTTTCCAATGTTCAACTCACACTGCTTTAGGAAGGTCAAGTAGTCACTACACTGTTGGAAAGACCAGGCCAACACTAGATTCAACTCGTTGAACATGCATAACTTGTTCAACTCTCTGATGGAATCTGCTGAGTTGTCAACATCAACAAGAACCATCAAGACTCGACTGATCTGTTTAGAATGTGCACTGTAGGTCACTTTTTTCAACCTGTTATATATGTATTCCGGGTGAAGCTTATGGTACTTCAGAGAGAGGAAAAGCACGATACAGTGCGAGTTGATCAAGTAGTCCACATCCTTAACTTTTGAGTTGAATTCAAAGGACACCTGTTTGAGCTGTGACAAAAGTGGGTTTCCATTTTGAGACCTGTTGACCTGTATCGATTTGAAAGTTTGCTTTCGTATGTTAGAGTATCTTGCACCATCGTTTGTTTTATCCCTTGCATCATTACCTCTAATGATGATCTGTCTGGGTTGAGGTGGCGTTTGCCCTGAACGAGGCATGGTGACCACAGGCGAAGAAGATTCTTTGGTTGTTCCTACTCTTGCGGCCGGTGATGCAACATCCTGATCACTGTTCCGCTGCTTGTTTTGTTGTTGTGGTGGTGGTGCTTGTGGTGGTGCTTGTGGTGGTGCAACCACTTTCGAACCTCTTTCTTGCTCTCTCATCTTGGCAACATTAGCCAAGATGCTGGCAAAAGAGCTGGAATCCAGCCCTTTACTGTTGGAAGTATCACCACTATCCTGTGTGTCATTCGTGTTCTCTGACATTGCCTCAAAGAAGTTCAGGGTTCAAACGAGTACATTTGTGTTGAATAAGGGGTTTTATCAGCAAATGATAAGTTGAGATGGAATGGATCTTGATAATACTATTGATAAGGTTGGTTAGCTTTCCAGATAATCTCTGTCAGCTTAAGAAGCCGTGCCAGTAAGCAAGAGCAAGTCAAAAAAATCCCGGGCCATTAATTAAAGGCAAAAATCCCCGGGAAGGTCACCGGGAGAGCAGCGGGAAGATGCCCGGCGGTTCAGCGGGGAGGAAGCCTGCAGATTTCCCCAGATTCTGCACCCCTTCTTCACTTCCCTTCCAGCGCAGTGTTGATGTTGTTGATGTGTTGGTTGAACAGTGGCTTCCTTTCTCGAGATGACTTTTTGGCTTCATTCATCCAGACGTATCAATCGTCTCATCTCATTCCATCCCATCCCATCCAAACCAAGTCTTTTCTTGATCAAATTGTTTTCTTTGCTGTCTCATTTATTCATTCACCTGTTTTGTTGCACTACTACGTGGACGAAACTTCTTGGCTGACTGACCGTTTGTACTAGGCAACACGCCACCTCACTTCTCATGACAAAAAAGCTTCCACCAGAGCTGAAGCAATCCAGAAGGGCCACGCGAGTTGCTTGCGAGTTTTGTCATTCCAAGCACCTGCAGTGTGATGACCAACGCCCATGTGGAAACTGTCTCAAGAGGGGCTTCCAGGATACGTGCAAGGACTCCGTCAGAAGGAGAAAATCAACATACAGGAAGAGAGTGAAACAAAACAAAAAAGAAGACGACAGTACTATAAAGCCAGAGCATGCTAGAAAGAAACAGCGGCAGAACCATGCCTCTGATTTGAACGATACAAGTTTAGCAGACCAAGAAAGAAGGCCTCATTTCGAGTCTGACCTGTCAAATGTTGATCCTCTTCTACAGAGTAGACTCTCGTCCTCTCCTTGCATTAATGAGAGCAGTAGCAACAGCAATAGTTCTTCCAAGTCTCCATCAGGCTCTTCCACGTCTTTTTCGTCGCAGACTAACATCCATAGGAATTACAGCGAGAGCAGCAGGAACGTTACTGTGGAGCCAGTTTCGATTCCAGAGCCAGCCCCAATACCAGTAACATTGGACTATCCTTCAACGGTGCCTTCAGTAATTGCTCAAGAAGAAGAACCTGCCATTTCAACGCCGTCAGTTCCTGCCCCTCCACCTCCTTTGACACCTTCAATTTCCTCCACAACATTGACAAATCTTTTGAACGCAACAACTTCATTGGCAAACAGTATCGAGCCAGTTTCTGCAACTCCATCAGAACCAGCAACGGCAATGGCAACTGCATTGAAGACCCCAGTATATACAGCCAGCTCAGATCTCTTTCGAACTCCTCCAGCTCCCAAGTTCTATTCAGGAATTGACCATACTGTGGGGTTTATTCAATCCCAAGGACAACACTTGTACTATCAACAGCAGCAGCAATTGCAACAGCATCCAATACCAAAGCATTCAGATGAAAATTACACAGCAAACCATCAACACCGACTGTTGGGCACTAGGCGACACCATCAACACTCAACGTCACCAAAGGAATCCACAGATACACCAGAAGCAACCTCTGATGTTGTCTCGACCAACAGTAGCACCGCACAACCGTTTGAATCATCCATGGCCAACGATGAGTACGTCCAATTGACAGACTTGCTCAACACCAATCCTCCTTCACCTTCTGAGGGTTTCTTTTCGAACATGGAGGAAGGAGTCAGAGGATTGAGTGCATACGACCCAGAATACGATAATTCCAACGGCATTCCCTACGGTCTAGGCAGCAGGGGCTATGGCAACGATGGAGGAGACGACTATGGAATTCAACGCCGACCTTTCATTCTAATCGATGCAAGCAAGAATACAATGGTATCCTCGTACCCTGACAATTCGACCCCCAACTCTTACGTGTTCAACGCCAAACATTCCAAGATGCCCAACACGGCAGCGAGGGTACCTAAAGATGATGACCATCCACAGAACAATTCCCGTGGTACCACCGAAGATCCAAACTATACCTCACCGTTGATCATGCGTCACGTTATCAAAGTTCCAGACGACATTTACTTGACAAACATAGTCAAGGCTTACAGATATCCGTCTGCATATCATGCCTTGATCCATTATTTGAAACAACGTTTCAACAAGGAACAGTTGATCGAGGTTGCAAAATGTATGGCAAAGTATAGACCTTCGTTCATATCTGCCACCAAAAACTTGTTCGAGAACGATTTGATCTTTACCGAACGATCGTTTCAAAGGACTCTGCTGGAATACGAAACCTTGATCTCAATGTCACCTTCGCCAACCATCATATGGAGAAGAACCGGTGAGATTGTTGCCTTGACTACTGAATTCGCCGTTATGACTGGGTACTCCAGAACGTCCCTATTGTCAAAGAGAACGTTCATTGTGGAACTCATGGACGACGAAAGTACCATTCGATACTTTAGAAGTTTCAGCGATTTTGCATTTGGAGATTTGAATGCAACCTACTTGACGGATTGTAACTTGAGAAAGGCAAACGAAAATGACTACTTACGGTGCTGTTGTGTTTGGACGATCAAAAGGGATGTGTTTGACATTCCAATGTTGATCGTTGGTCAGTTCTTACCTGTTTTGGATTGATCTCGCATACTTTATTTATATCTCGATTGTGATTAATTTATTTATTTATTTTTATCTCCAAGAGAAACTACCTTTAAGCATCTAGGCCCAAGGCATCCTTGAACAAACGACCACAGGCAACAACCTCTTCATCGTGATACCTTCTACCAACCAACTGCAGACCGATTGGAGCACCAACAAACAGTTCGGGAATGTACTTGTCCTGCTCGATACGATCAATGTCACTTCTTGGAACGTAGGTTTCATCCTTAACATCAAGCTTTGGATCCTGGTATAGACCTGTTGGAATGACCAAGCCAGGCAAGTCCAACAAGTTAAACAAGGTGGTGTAACCCCAGTAGTATGGACCAGCCTGACCATCCTCGACACAGACTGGTGCAACACCCGTGTATGTTGGACACAAGATGAAATCAACCTTGTTCTTGACAAAGTAGTCGAGGTAAACCTTTCTCAATGTGTCTCTTTGATAATTCAACTCCTTGTTGTAGTGGATCGATTGTGCCTTGTCTCCGTTACCGAAGGAGAAGGCCCATTTGGTCAATGGAAGTAGCGGTTCACCAGAAGGGGCAATCATCAACTTTTGAGAGGCGTTACCATCGACTGAGTACAGTTCATGACAGACATGGTATGCCTTTTCTGTTTCCAAAGGCTCAAAAGTGATCACGTTAACACCTGCAGCTTTCAACTTTGAAACTGTCTCGTCAAGGCCTCTCTTGATTGGAGGATGTGGTTTGACCACACCGTCGTCGTACATCACGGCAATCGTGATCTCGGAAGCCTTTGGAGTCTCGACTGATCTCCATGGGATTGGAATACACCAAGGGTCCAAGTCTGAAGGTTGACCATCGTTGATGTAGGCTTTCATAAAGAGTTCAATATCATCGATGGAATTAGCCAATGGACCAGCAACGGCAACGACGGATTCTTGACCTTTACCAGAGGAGACGCCACCTAGGGTTGAGATTCTTCTTGTTGATGGTCTGAAACCATAGGTTCCAGAGAATGCAGCAGGTCCTCTGATGGAACCACCAATGTCGGTACCGACACCAATGGCAGAGCCTCTTGCACCAACGATTGCACCTTCACCACCGGAGGAACCACCTGCGGTTAGTAGGGAGTTGTGTGGGTTTCTGGTTCTACCAACAATGTTGTTGTTTGAATCCAAGTGCATCAACGATTGAGGTTGATTGGTTCTAACGAAAAACACAGCACCCAAGTTTCTCAACACTTGGATGGTGATGGCATCTTCCTTTGGGATGTAGTCCAACCATGCAACCCAACCACCGTTGGTGATACGACCAGCGTAACCGATCTGTTCCTTTAGAGAGATTGGAATACCGTGCAGTGGACCAACAACCTTACCGGTTTTGGCAAAATGGGCATCCAATTCGGCTGCTCTTTTCAAACCATCCTGGACGACGAAATCCATTGCTAGGTTCGTGAATTGGTTGGCAATCACTGTTCTGTGGACGTATGCCTTCAGGACTTGAACTGCAGAGTAATCACCCGTTGCAAGTTTGGCTGCCAATTGGGTTGCCGAAGAGTTTGTGATCTCTTTTTCCTCCGTTGACAGTTCAGAGGTTTCCGATAGGTACTTGAGGGTGTTGAAAGGAGCAGAGTCTAACGTTGAAGGGATTTCGGAGGTCGGAACTTTGAATTCCTCCGGAGTGTTGGCAACCAATGCTTCTTGGTAAGCTTTGATCTTTGGCTTCCATTGCTCAAAGAGTTCTGGATTGGAGACGTCATCGGTGAACTTGAAGAAAGATTCAATGTCCTTTGGAGCACCTGTGAAAACCATGATGTGTTGAGGGTATGTATATTTGTGTGGTTGTAAGTGATGTCGGAGATAGGGATCTGGAAGAGAAGAGAGACTGCAGAGAGACAGGGTGTTGGGAGCTGAGGTTAAAGCTTATGATCTAGAAAGATTGCCAAGATGGGAAAGGAAATATTTATAAGTGAAGGAAAGAGAGGCAGAGACTGAAAGGATCCCAATAATCCAGGTTGTGATGGGATTGTCTCCCTTCCACGGCTCAACAATGGCACGAATCAAATGAGTTTCGAGTTGAAGTTGAACGAAGACTGTTGTTCCAAAGGGCTGGAGATAGATAAGTCCTGGCGGCATTTCTTACTTCCTAAAGAGGAAGTTGCAGCACTTTGGCCATCGGAGGTCTTTCCACAGCTCTGCCAGTGTCATACAGCGTGTCAACAAGTCTGAAAATAAAAATAATGATGATGTAATATATGACATCATTTCTGGCGGCTGCCGGTCGCCGTTGCAGGATCAAAGATCACTCTTTCAAATATGGTGTGTGAAATTTTCACCACTATAGTGGAGAGGAGAGGAGAATGGAAGGGGAACTAAGTAAACCAAGTAAACTAGGTAAACTTGATACCTGGTATATACATTCATCATCACTTTCAAGACCAACAAACAAACTAGCAAGCAAGCAAACACCTGACAATCACCACAGCTCAGTCACTCACAACAATAAATAGCTGTGTCTCCCATCTTGACCAGTTTATCTCTTCGAATAGTTTCTTTCGTCATTCTGGCTGGTACAACGAAATCCATCTACAGCATCTTTACAACTCATCGGTTAACAACATAGATGTGTCCGCAGACAAAACACAGTGCTCATCCGGAGCTGATATGTGCTAGTCCCATAGGGGAAACTCAAAGAGCCATCAAGGTTGCGTCAAATTCCAAGAGACCTCAAACACGACTTCCACGAACAAGAACCAAATCTGGTTGCTTCACTTGTAGAAAGAGAAAGAAGAAGTGTGACGAGTGCTTCCCCATATGTTCAGGTTGTGCCAGAAACTTCATGCAATGTTCATGGCCTTCGTCCGTCACAGAGGCACTTCCTAAGAATTTCAAGATAAAGTCTTCATCAGGTGCAGAGATTGCTATTTCCAACGATGACACTGCGATGTCTGAGATGGAAACCGATTTGGAAATATCTTCACTCGAAAGTACATCAAGGAGTCTCATAATACCCCAACCACACTACCAGGATATGAACTTGGAAATGAACGAAGAGTACGACGTGCCAGCAAGCATGTGTTCTATCATAAAACTCTCCTCCTACAACTGTCAACCCGTGTCGTCCTCCCCAGAGTATAGAACGTTTGATTTTGTTCTGACTTCGGGCATAAAGTCACAAGGCAAACAACAGCAGCAGCAGCAGCCGAAGCAACTGATATTGGCGTCACCAACACAGTCCCCACTTCCACAGAGTACAACTTTCCTATCATCAGCATCGACGAATTCTTGCACTTCCTCATATTCATCTGAATCGCAAACCGTGGCTTCTCCAATCTCGCTGGAGTCCCCACTTCACCAACAATGGTCTTCTTCCATTGAATCGCAATCGGTCAACCAAATGTTCTCCTCCTTGTATGATACATTAAGCAGTAGCGACATCCCAACCTGGGAACCATCACTGACAGAACAGGAAACAGAGGTCTTCAAAGAGTTCGTCAAGGGTTACAATACCACTGGCGTCAACTCCATCACAGACTCTTCTTTGCTATCCTCTTCAGGCATGCGTGATCTATTCTACGCTTATGGCACAAACTTGCTATCTAACAAGAAACAAACTCCTCGTCATGGCATTTCCAAACAAGATACATCTGCTAAGAAGCATTTCACAAAGGCCATTAGCTTCATCAACAGCACTCCGTCATCTGCAGAGTTCAAGAGATCAAAACCAAGCAGCTTGTCATACTTATCCTCCGCTGCACCATCATCATCAAATACCAAAAGTAGGATTGTTTCCTGCATAAGTACCGCTAGAGATGCGCTATCTCTACTAAAGAACACACTTATCAACAGTGACTGTGGTACTCCAAGTGCAACCGGCCAGTTGATGAACCTGTTGTTCAACTATCCATTGATCATTTACTTTGCTCCTTCGGACAAGTCGAGCCAAATCCCATCCCCATTCACATTCTTTGATACCTATAGAGCTGAGATCGTGTCACTACTGAAAGATACAGCCTTGTCATCGTCGTTTGACAACACCAGAAAGAACAATTTCATCACACCAATGAAACTGTTCTTTCAAACAACAGCAGAGAACCTGTCTAAGTTGGTCTATCTTCTCCGTTTCCATTCTCAACCAGACGAGGAATCCGGTCGTTTGTTAGACATGGTCAAATCAAGCATGTCCATAAACTGGACGTCTCTACAGACGATGGAGATGCAGTTGATTCAACAGTTACAGCACGATGCTAGATTAAGGGTCGTTACAGCAGAGACGGAAAGTTTACTCTTCACTTTGAGACAGATCAAGTCTATCCATTACGCTTCCGAAATCCTACTTTTGAAACTTTCGGATCTTTCAATCGAACCTTCAACGGCAATCATACAGTACTACCTTGAGCTCTTTATTGAGGAATACACTTCTGCATCTGTTACCACACCACCAGGTTCAAATGCATCATCCTCGTCACGTTCTGTTGTCAATTCAATAGCAATGGGAATGACACCACTGTTGGTGATGTCACTCTTGATCATTGGTTGTTGTTCCAAGTCCATGAGTCATAGAGAGTTTGTTTCAAATGGAATGTATTCTCTTTCAAACGGTGTTGGTGGTGTTGGAAACGAGGAGAATGGTTTAGGAATAAAGTTGGAGGATCTTTGGTGTATGGAGGAGAAGCAAGGAAAATGTGCTTTTGACTGTTTGATCGATAGATTGTGGGTTTAGTCTGATAGATGTCTTTTTCAAACTTTGTTTATATTTTATTTGTGTACAAATCAAATGGAGATCCTATCGGTGATACCTTCATACGCTTCCCCAATCAATCCCTCATAAAAGTCAATCTTCAACTCCAAATCTTTCCTCCTCTCTTTCAACTCGTTAGATTCCTCCTCATCCAAATCATTCCTACTTCTCTTATCACCACTAACCTTCATCAGTTCCTCTTCCAACTTGAGTCTCATTTTTTCAAACTTGGAAACTAACAAAAGTTTTGTCCTACCAACAACAGACTCAATGCGAACTTTTTCGGTGGTACTAACGACAACAGTACCGGTACTGGTGGGAACTTCGTCCTTTTCTGCAACGTCTGTAACTGCACCATCACCTTCCAATTCCTCATCCGATCCATCGTCCAGTCGCAACTGCTCTTCGTCAATTAGTATCACAATCAGATTGTCTATCGTTGCAAGCAAGGTCAATATCGATTGAACGTCCGATAGGTCTTCCCAATGGTACTTTTCGAGATAGTCAAATAGATCTCCCATGATTTTTATCAGATAGTTCGTCTGGCCAAAGAGGAATGTTGGATGTATAGTGGGAAGTGAGACTTCTTGCCCATGTGGTGTATCTGTTGTTGTTGTAGATTGTGCATACCGGAGTACGTTCAGATGGTTGATTGGTGGGATCTCGTTCAATTGAAAAATCGTGTACCAGATGAGATGAATTATGTTTGCAAGGTCCAAGAGAAGACCCTTTAGTTTGTACTGGGCGAGTTCCAACTCTAATTTTCTTTGTTTCTGATCATCAATCAAAACTTCATCGTCATCCTCGTTCGGTTTCAAAGATAGGTACTTGATAAATTTCCTCTGTACTTTGAGTAGTTGTTCATCGATATAGTTTATCAATCGGCTCTGCTGGGATGAAGTCAATGGTTTGAAGGTGGATGTTCGTCCATCTCTATCACTTCTGACAATCCTCACTGGCTTAGAAGATGAGGATAGACTGCTATTTTCTCCAAACGGATTCAAAGGTGCCTGCCTTCTCGTGTTGAAATCCATGAAATGTGTGAGTTGTGCTGCAGATAGGTCACTCATTACTGTTGTCGTTTGAGACGTATCAGGGGCACTGGCAATTGAGGATGGTGAATCTGCAATGTTGGTATTGGCAGCCTGAGAACCTCTTGTCAAAGATTCCATTGTCAGCGTAACCATACCAGGATGTTCCATTTCCATCTCCTCGTCGACGTCATTGTTGGTTCGATCGTTTGGTGGGGTCAATAGCTGTTTGCTGTCCTGGTCTTCTTCTCCTATCACCATCTCAAATTCTGCCCCATCTTCATCATCATCAAAATCATCTTCATCTTCCAGATCTGTCCCGTCTTCAATGTCGTCATCATCGTCATCATCAAGTTGCAATGCGCTTGCGAGGTCTTCGGGCATTGCCTCATCGACAACTTCAATTTCCTGGTTAGGTTCTGGCCCGGAAGGCGTCCTCGGTTTCTCGAGCTTCTCTGACATGACGATATAATCAATTGATCGGCATACGGTAATAACAGTTGCTCTCGCAATTCGGATATATAAATGAGGCCAAGGATAACAGGTAAAGTGGTTAATCGCAATGAAGGGGTATAGTTAACTGTTACTCAGGGCAAAATGTCTCTCCTCATTCCGTCTAGCACTGCCCAAATCTCTGTACTTATGTAATGTCTTACGTAACGACAAAGTCTGCGTTGACCGGGGAAGTCTGATCTGAATGGTTGGACTTCCCTAGAGATACCATCGCTCTGGATCCTTCCCGCCAGTCTGTTTGAATCTTTGTGCTTCTGTGTTTATCTAATTGTGGGGTGGCCCTTTTATTTACTTAGTTTGGCCTTTTGAAATGTAAAGAGAATGGACGTAGCTCTTGCCTCTGCTGGACATGTGGCGGATGATTCTCCAGCACGAGCCACGGATGCCCCCTATTAGGAAGCTAGAAGCAACGTCGCGGCTTATCGGGCTTTTGGGCCGGGCCCCCCACGGGCCACTGGAGAAGCCACGGCCAAGGGCGAAATCTTACAGCCGCGGTATCGATGCCCATCTTTGCTTCTTTCTGGAATCTGATCTTTCCTTTTACAAATACTGTCTTTTACGTTCGTTTCTCTCTCTCTCTTCTATCTATTCTTTCCTTTTCTCTTCTTTGTGATTGAAATACATCTGCTTGTGGTTCAATTCTTAAAAAACATTACAATCGATCAAATCAAACCATAGTCAGTTAGACAGACAGATCATATCCCAATTCATATATCACACTCTAAAACATGTCTCTTCCACTCTCAGTTGATATCTCTCTACCAAACGGTAAGACATACAAGCAGAACACCGGTCTATTCATCAACAATGAATTTGTGCCATCTTCCGATGGTAAATCCATCCCTGTGACAGACCCAGGAACGGGAAAGGAGATTTGCTCGGTGTATGTTGCTTCAACGGAAGATGTTGATACAGCTGTTGCCTCAGCACGTGCAGCATTCAAAACAACCTGGTCAAACTACTCAGGAAAGCAACGTTCAGATATCCTCCATAAGATTGGTACTTTGATTGTCAAGTATTCCGATCAAATCGCAGATTTGGAGGCTATTGAATCGGGTAAGCCTAAGGACTCAAATGCCATCTATGACGTGCTTCACAGTGCAGATGTGTTCAAGTACTTTTCTGGTTTGGCAACCAGTGCAGGAAACGGTACAACCATCGAAACCGATCCTTCAAAATTCACATACACGGTGCATGAACCATTCGGAGTCTGTGCTGCCATTATTGCTTGGAACTTCCCTGTTTCAACCTTGGCTTGGAAAACGGCTGCATGTTTGGCGGCTGGTAACACTCTTGTGCTAAAGACTGCAGAGAACACTCCATTGTCTGCTCTATACATTGCCGAGATTTTCAAAGAGGCTGGCTTGCCAGCTGGTGTTGTTAATATCACATGTGGGTTGGGTGCTATCTGTGGTGCTGCTTTGGCTAAGCATTCTGACGTTGACAAGGTTTCATTCACTGGTTCCACTGGTGTTGGTAAGACCATCCAAAAGCTTGCTGCTGAGAATTTGAAGGCCTGTACTTTGGAATGTGGTGGTAAGTCACCTTTGGTAATCTATGATGACTGTGATTTGGAACAGGCCGTTAAGTGGGCTGCCTTTGGTATCTTCTTTAACAAGGGTGAGATTTGTACTGCCTCTTCCAGAATCTACGTTCAAGACACCATCTACGACGAGTTCTTGGAGAAGTATAAGAAGCACGTTGAAGAGAACTACGTTCAAGGTGATCAGTTTACCGCAGGAACAACCGTTGGTCCTCAGGTGTCACAGGTGCAGCAGGAGAAGATTCTGGGATATATTCAATCTGGTATTGACGAAGGTGCAAGGCTGGTGACTGGAGGTAAGGTTCCACCTGGACTGCCAGTTGAAGGTCACTTTATCGAACCAACTATCTTAGCAGACTGCACTCCAAAGATGAGGGTTGTGCAAGAGGAGATTTTCGGTCCTGTTGTTACCGTTGCCAAGTTCTCTACAGAGGAGGAGGCCATTGAATTGTCGAACGATTGTGATTTCGGTTTGGCAGCATATGTGTTCACCAAGGACTTGGTGAAGGCTCAGAACTTTATCAGAAAGGTCCAGTCGGGACAAGTGTTTGTCAACATCACCTTTGCTGCCGACTACAGGGTTCCATTTGGTGGTTACAAGATGTCTGGTATCGGTAGAGAGTTGGGAGAGGCTGGTCTTGCTGCCTTCAGCCAGATCAAGTCTGTCCACATCAACCTCACAAGTAAACTATAGATCACCTCATATAACTCATTTTACACAACCAACTAAGTTCCACACTTTTACGTTGTACAATCTGTTTGAAAGTAGAAGCCAAAATAGCCAAGCCAAGTAGGAATTGAATGTCATCGAGATATTGCACAGCCCTGCTGACACCCTAGGGGGTGTAGTGATCTGTGCACGACCCCTACTCAGGCAATCAATAAAAAACAATCCATTTGTACTTATTGGTTGGACTGAAAAATTGAACCACCTTTGGGAGTGGTATGGGATGTTTATCAAACAGTCTAGTCTTTTATAAAACTCAACACTGGATCTTCTCCAAACCAAACAAACACCACCATATTCTGATAAAAAACTGTCTGTTAGTTTTGTGGACTATTGTTTTTCTGGCTCATATCTGTGACTCGTTGATTGCATATATTTGGAACAGCGACAGTTTCTCTTTTTCTTTTCCCATTTCACAGGATCACAACAGCTTTTTCAGATCAACAATCATCATCAACGACTGATTGATACTAGCTCCTTAGCATTCATAGACATTTTCACACCCTCAACATTAGCATTGATCAACTATCTGCATGGCATTGGTCCTCATTAGTATTCGCATATACAACATTGACCACCACCGCTCTCGCCGAGATGATTTATAGACGAGGAAGGCTTCGAAGCCAACTCCATCTTAGGGACATCATTTCAATATCGACATGCCAACGTCCCACAACAGCACTAATAGTCCACTATGACAAGCTGATACGGCAGCATGGACTTCCAATCTCACAAATACGATTGATATCGAACTCCAAGGGAAAACTATCTCACACACTGGCAGCTCATGGACTCTACAAGATAGGCACTAGCAACGATGACACTTCTGAACCATCAACAACAAAAAACTACATTTCACTTAGTAGGCGATTGCAGTCTGACCCAAGATACATGTCCGATGAAACGGTAACGAAGAATATTGATGAACCAGGTGAAGAATCCGAACCGTATGGAGAATTTGTGAGCGATCTCATAGGCTCATTCTCCAAAACCGCTCTCGACGAAAAACCATACGGTATACTATTAGAAGGTGAGTACAAATTAAATTTCAAGTTTCCAGTCAAAAAACTGTACCTTTACGAGAAGCTACCTTCACTAGACCACTCATTTCCTGGCTTGAACAGCGTCTTGGAGAAATCATCATGGAGCCAAGCGTTCCACCACATAGACCAAAGCTTCAAAAATGGAATCTTTTTATCACCAGAGGAATTTGAGCATGTCCTAAAGTCAATGTTCCATCCATGCAAACCATCATCCTACTCCCTTACCAGACTTTACAGCAAAAAGTACGACCTCACGGCATTCAGCCAACCAACTTTGGAGATGCTCCTTACAACCACACGTCAAAACTATGACTATCCGCTATTCTATGAACTTTTTAGTGCATACTTGAGTATCGTGGATGAACCAAACCCGGTGCATCTACAATCTGCATTGAAGGTTTATCTTAACTCAGAGGATATCAGTATGGCGACCCAGATTTTCAACCAATCTGTCATGTCGAGCACAGTGGCATTGCCGGCAACTCTATTGGCCCACTATCTGAAAGATTTACAGCGTATCACAAGAAACGTTTCCTTGTGCTATATGGGATACAGACTATGGATCTCCAAAGGTTTTGAAGTCTTGCCCGAAACGGATCTTTTCATGCTAAGGTTTTTGAAAGAGGGTGGTAGTCACGAACAGTTGGAGTGGTTTCAAAGCGTGCTCAAAAAGACAGGGCGTGACTCTGAGTTTTCCGTTCTGATCGACGACCTAGGCTCTGTGTTGTATGATTTACCAACCTTAAAGAAATTCCACGAGGGTGGTGACTACAAGAGATGGGTTGATTCGCTCTATGGAGATGAAACCAAGATGGAGGCATTGAGAAGCAAGCTATACGAGATCCATTTGAGGCTGGGAAGCTTTGAAATGGTTAAAGAGATCCTTATGGAAAGTGCAAACGCAAGCGTTTTCTCACTGAGGTTGAACAGACTACTTTCCAACATTGCAGATAACAAAAGACCAGACGTGTTGGCCCCACTATTATACAAGTTGCACAAAGAATTGGGAGTCGGCATACTAGGTTCACATGTGCAAAAGGCGTGGGAAGTACTAGTGAGGAAGTACCCACAATTTTCCAGAGAGATAACCGGAAAATTTGTCAACTTTGTCCATCCTGATGGTTCTTTTGGTAGTCTTTCATACTTGACAAAAATATTCACCCCTGGGAGACGCTTCAACTATCATTTGTCCTCAAGAGACGCTGTCATACCAGGAGATGCTGGGCCAGAAGTCTCAACGATAGCCTCTGAAGCAAGAAAAACCCAACAGCTTCCTGAAGTCAACATTTCGCGGTTGAGACAAGGTATGATACCCACCACGCAATCCATGATTACGGCACTAGGCCAGTGTCATGATGGAGAAACTTTTGATAAAATGCTGGGAATAATTTCCAACCATCCAAATGCGATAGATGGTGCTGATGTCCGTCTAATGTCTCAGGTGAGCTGGAGACAGAGACAATTGACTTCACCACGCCCCACGCAAGATCCTGTTGAAACCCTTATCGAAAGTTTCGCATCCAACAGCGAGGAATGTCATGAGAAAAGAAAAGGGCTAACATTCGATCAACTGTTGAAGCTGTTCTTGTCTGCCTCAAAATGTCACAGGTATGAAGAGGCAGAGACCATAATGAAAGAGCTGGTGGAGCGCACACCATCAAACGATAACGAATGTATGAGATTTATCTACAGTTTGATATTGTACAACTACAGAAGGCAAAACTTTAGGGAGTTGGTTTCAATAATGGAGCGTATCAAGTTTGATGACAAGTTGAATTTGAACCAAAAGTTTATTGATATGGTGTCTCGTATTGGCTCAAAGTGTTTCACTTACATGTCTAGAGAATTGGAAGCAGCCACTGGAAATATGGATGATGTCTCGAAAACAATAACTATCAACGAGAAGCTACTCAAAGAGTTGGAAAGGGGTAAGGCAGATGCAGTTTCCAAAAAAGTGTTATATTCCAAGTTTTACCAATACATGAATGAATTTGTGGGTGTGTTACTGAGTAAGCTGGAATCAAACAGGATTAGAGTCTTGGCTGATGTTGATCTTCAGTTGACGCTGCTAGGGCAGTGTAACACAACTGGAGAATTGTCAAAAGAAGATAAGAGCGAATAAGCACTCTCAAACGTATAGAATAGATAATAATAATGAACAGATCATGTAAAGACAAGTATTAAGTATCATATGCCTTACGATACACCAATCTTTTGGAAGTTTTCAATGGCACTAGAGTGTCCCAAGGGAAGAGAAATAAGACATGAAAGTGTTGAAAATGGTAGCCGGTGGAACGAGCCCTGAAATCAGGGCTGTGCTAGTAATAGTATGTAGTGAGCGTACACTAAAAAGGGCGGCGTTCTGTGATTAAACTTTAGCTTGTAAAGGATGAGTTTATCGCAATCCCGATTCAAGACGACTTTATCCTCAGCAAACCTTCTCCAACACGTAAACTGTACCTTTCAACGACAATCATACTGTCAACCAATGGCATCAGCTTGAATTACCAGTTTGTTTCCTTTTGTACCTACGCTAAGAGAGAACGTTCAAATAGCAGTGAACAATCAACGCCTACAACCATTTTGAAACTTTCACCACGAAACCCAACAGGGAAAGCAAAACAAACTAGCATCATTGTTAGGAAATACAGATAATAGCAGCATATAGAATACATACAAGAAGCCACAATGTCTGATTTATTTGACTCAGCAATTAAGGATCTGGCTCCTGTCTATCTCAAGGAGCTAGTCTCGAAAAACATGCACTCTCTGTCCTGTTCAATCTGTCAGGAGATGATGACTGTTCCCTTCATGATAGTACCATGTGGCCATTCTTTCTGTCATGGATGTCTTTTTGAGTGGTTCAGCAAGAAGCTTGCATGTCCACTCTGTAGGCAGCATGTTAGGGTGCCACCAGTGCTAAACCAGGCTTTGAGACAGATCATGTTGAATGTTATAGAGATGCTCATCAAGGAAGATGGCAGCAGGGAGGTTGAGATCAAAACTTTTTTGAAGGAGAAGGATTGCCACTATATTCGTGATACCAAGTTGGGAGTACAGCACTTCAAGCGATTGTTTGACAACGTTAGTGAGGCGATTGTTGATTCGAGTGATGGCGTGCCCAGATGTAGCGTTTGTCACTGGGAGGTGCATGGATCGGTGTGCTTGAATTGTGGAAGGCACATGTACAGAGCAGGTTCTGAAGGTGGAGAGTATTCTGAAGACTCTGATTATGATAACGATGATGATCGGGAAAATTTACTCGAAGGTGACGATGATGACGATGACGAAGGTGGTGAATCTGGTTTGGATAATCTTGATGCTGAAGCTTTATTGGAAGGCGGTCTTGCGGACGGCCTGGTTGTTTGGAGAGATGGACGTCCTGTTGTCAACTCATATGATGATTGGGGAAGCGGTGACGAGTATGAGACTGATGATAGTTTTGTTGATGGCAGGTCCCTGGATGAGATTTTGAACGAGGATGGTAGTGAAGGAGAGGATGGTTTGGACCATGATGGAGAGAGTCAAGACGAAGGTTCTGATCATGAAACAGCCGACGCACGTCCCAGGAGCGGCGGTAGAGCTCGAAGAGTGGCGAGGATTGAATCTGAAAGTGACGAAGAAGGCGAAAATCAGAACGATTCCTTGAGTCCACCTGCTACAACTTTGGTTGCTACTCATGATTCAGAGAGTGAAAATGAGCATGGCGAGGATACGGCAGACAGAGGTGGCCCTGTTCGAGGAGGTATTTCCAACTTCATTTCTGCCAGGCGAAGGCACGTATTTTTAGATTCCAGCGATGACGAACACGATGAAGGTCATCATGCTAATCTCCATGAGGATGATGGAGATGAGCATGATGAGGATGAATTGGTGCCCAATGATGATGACAACGATGAGGAGGCAGAAGAGGAAGACGAGGAATACCCACATGAATTGGATGTGGATATGGCGAATGCAAGAGCAAGCAGTCCGTCCACGCGTCTTAGAGGAGGTCGAGTCTCAAGCAATAGAAGAACTCCTATGCCATTCAGGAACATCAGAGAGCGTGCCAGAAGGATGAGAAGACGTTACAATTCATGAGAAGGTGTGATGTTTGTATGTGTTTTGATTCAAGTGTTTGTTTTTGCTCAACAAGACAAAAGTAAGCTATTTAATATATAAACTGTCTAGCAAACCGTCATAAAAAGAAGAGTCCTGAGCTGAGTCTCATTTCTTGACATTTTTTCAGGGTAAAAACCTCAATTTTATCTATAAATCTGTAGGAATTTTGAAGATTTACATCAATTTTACTTACAATGTAAAAATTTGACAAATTTTTAAAAATTCAATTGAAGCTCCCATACCTCAAGGTTTTTAGCTATATTTCAGTTATTCTTTTTGGACACATACTCATATTGATTATCTGAATATACTGTTTAAGTTATATACTGACACTTGGTCTTCTGTTCAAGCCGACAAAGATGTTCAGTCCTGTGTCTCTTGGCCACGTTTAGTACTGTCTGCACGTGACTATCCAGATACGGCTACATCCGAGAGCTGTACCGCCCAGATCTTGGGGCCAGAATAAGATTCTATTCAAAGCGTATGATAAATAGCCATTGAAGATAACGATAGTAAATGCCGCCTAGCAATCTGTTGAAGGCAGCTGTAGAAACGAAAGCGTAGCTGCTACTGTTGGCCGCCTTACATGTTATACGGTACGGACAAACACACGTCTTTATTTTTTAGGTGAAGCACAGCAGAGAGAAGAATTGACAGCGTCAACAGAGCAAACCACGGTTACGACATGAAATGCTGTTACTTTCGACCAATCTATATGCTACCAAGCTTCAAAGGCTGTTCGTTAGCCTCGACTAGTAGATACAAACGTACAGCATGACACTCATCATTTGAAAATCCACGTTCAAAAACATGTTCCAACCAGTTTCAATGGCTGCATCCCGCCAGTGGAAGCTTTTCAGCTGAAACTTGATAACCGCTAGCCACACATGCCACAAGACTGCTTTGAGTGGCAGGCAGGCAAAGCGTAGTTGCCAAACAGCACAATGCCAAGTCTATTCGTAAGAGAGGCCGGCTCTACCTAATCGATCTCCAAACACACAACTGGAATGCCATTCAGTTGAAGAGTAAGATAACAGTAGAGATAGTCCACGGTGCCTTATTATGACGTTGACCAGACTAATTCTCAAAAGCCGTGTCTTGTCCAGCAGTACAAGGCAACACACTCTTCCATCCTTCCATTCCTTCCATTCCTCTGCCGCCACCCTCCAAATCCGTACAGCCGTCTCTATTGATGCACCTCCAAAGGAACAATACAGTGGCTGTTAAACTTTCCTTCCTTACGTTCCTTGAGCCGCACTGTACATTGAACCCTTGATTTTAACGCCATTCCTAGTGCCCAATTGGGAAGAACCCCTACGGAACGTACAATAGAAGTCTCATACCAGGGAGCAGCCAGCCATTCGCGGCTGGGGTATCTCTGCCAACAGTCAACACTTTGTCATAACATTGGGTTGGCTGCAAAAAATATCACAAAGCGGTCAATCCACCCCAAATAAGTGATGGATTGTCAAGCAGACATCCACCTTATGAGTTCTCTCCAAAGCGTTTTAATCCTTCAACTCTTCTTCCTTACTCTTCCTTCTCTGGCTTTAAACTTGTTCCTTTTACTTCTCTTATTACTATAGTTGATAAGTCTACTTGTTGATTGCTGAAAGTTAACTTTTCATTTCATCTTTCGCAGTTACTGGGGCTTTTCAAAAATTGCATAACCTCTGTTAAAAAATGTCGGACGAACCAAGCACAGTTCCAAGCACAGAAAAACTTCCAATAAAGGAAGAGGAAGAAGAAGATGACATTGATCAGTTAGTCCTAGATCTACAGTCCAACCAAGGTGGTGACGAGGAGGAGGAGGAGGACGAAGAAGATGAGGCCTCCTTCAAGGTTGTTCCAGAGGAACTTCTCAGAACAGACCCAAACACCGGTCTAACCTCCGACGAGGTTACCAGAAGAAGAAAGAAGTATGGTTTGAACCAGATGGCTGAAGAAAAAGAAAACATGATCCTCAAGTTTTGTATGTTCTTCATTGGTCCTATCCAGTTCGTCATGGAGGCTGCTGCCATCTTGGCTGCTGGTTTGGAGGATTGGGTCGATTTCGGTGTCATTTGTGGTTTGCTTGCACTTAATGCTTTTGTCGGTTTCATCCAGGAATACCAGGCTGGTTCCATTGTTGAAGAGTTGAAAAAGACGTTGGCCAACTCTGCCGTTGTTGTTAGAGATGGTCAGCCTGTTGAGGTTGGTGCTGCCGACGTTGTTCCTGGAGATATCTTGCAATTGGAAGATGGTGTTGTGATTCCTGCCGATGGTAGACTAGTCTCTGACGAATGTTTCCTACAGGTGGATCAGTCTGCCCTTACTGGTGAATCTCTAGCTGTTGATAAGAGAGCAGGTGATGCCACCTTTTCTTCATCCACCGTCAAGAGAGGTGAAGCCCTGATGATTGTTACTGCTACAGGTGACTCTACTTTTGTTGGTAGGGCTGCTGCCTTGGTCAACAAGGCCTCTGGTGGCCAAGGTCATTTCACTGAAGTCCTAAACGGTATCGGTACCACCTTGTTGGTTTTGGTCATTGTCACCTTGTTGGTTGTTTGGACCGCCGGTTTCTACAGAACCAACAAGATTGTTAGAATCTTGAGATACACTTTAGCCATCACCATTGTTGGTGTTCCGGTTGGTCTACCTGCCGTTGTTACAACCACCATGGCTGTTGGTGCCGCCTACTTGGCCAAGAAACAGGCCATTGTTCAGAAGTTGTCTGCCATCGAGTCCCTTGCCGGTGTTGAAATCTTGTGTTCTGACAAGACTGGTACTCTAACAAAGAACAAGCTTTCTTTGCACGATCCATACACCGTCGAAGGTGTGGAAGCTGATGATTTGATGTTGACTGCATGTCTTGCCGCCTCTAGAAAAAAGAAGGGTTTGGATGCCATTGACAAGGCCTTTTTGAAGTCTTTGATTAACTACCCAAGAGCAAGAGCAGCCTTGACCAAGTACAAAGTCTTAGAATTCCAACCATTTGATCCTGTTTCCAAGAAAGTTACTGCATTTGTCCAATCTCCAGAAGGAGAAAGAATAATCTGTGTTAAGGGTGCTCCATTGTTTGTCTTGAAAACCGTCCAGGAAGACCATCCAATTCCTGAAGATGTCCTAGAAAATTATGAGAACAAGGTTGCCGAGTTTGCCTCAAGAGGTTTCAGATCTTTGGGTGTTGCCAGAAAGAGAGGCGAAGGCCATTGGGAAATCCTGGGCATTATGCCATGTATGGATCCTCCAAGAGACGATACAGCAAAGACTGTCCACGAGGCAAGAGATCTAGGTTTGAGAGTCAAGATGTTAACCGGTGATGCCGTTGGTATTGCCAAGGAGACATGTAGACAACTAGGTTTGGGTACTGCCATCTTTGATGCCGACAGATTAGGTGTCTCTGGTGGAGGTGACATGTCTGGTTCTGAGCTATTTGATTTTGTTGAAAATGCCGACGGTTTTGCTGAGGTTTTCCCACAGCACAAGTATAACGTTGTTGAAATCTTACAGTCCAGAGGTTATTTGGTTGCCATGACAGGTGACGGTGTCAACGACGCTCCATCTTTGAAAAAGGCCGACACTGGTATTGCCGTTGAAGGTGCTTCCGACTCTGCTAGATCTGCTGCCGATATCGTTTTCCTTGCTCCAGGTTTGTCCGCCATCATTGATGCTTTGAAGACCTCCAGACAAATTTTCCACAGAATGTACTCCTACGTTGTTTACAGAATTGCTCTATCATTGCACTTGGAATTGTTCCTAGGTTTATGGATTGCCATCTTGAACGAATCGCTAAACATTGATTTGGTTGTCTTCATTGCCATTTTCGCCGATGTTGCCACTCTTGCCATTGCCTACGACAATGCTCCTTATGCTCCTAAACCTGTCAAGTGGAACCTTCCAAGATTATGGGGTATGTCCATTGTTATGGGTATTATCCTAGCCGTTGGTACCTGGATCACCTTGACGACAATGTTCATGTCAAAGGGAGGTATGATTCAAAACTTTGGATCTATCGATGGTGTTTTGTTCTTGCAAATCTCGTTGACCGAGAACTGGTTGATTTTCATCACTAGAGCTGCTGGTCCATTCTGGTCCTCCATGCCTTCATGGCAATTATCTGGTGCTGTCTTCTGTGTCGATATCATTGCTACCATGTTTGCATTGTTCGGCTGGTGGTCTCAGAACTGGAACGACATTGTTACCGTTGTCAGAGTTTGGATTTGGTCTTTCGGTGTCTTCTGTGTCCTTGGTGGTGCCTATGTGATGATGTCGGAATCTGACAAGTTTGACAGATTCATGAACGGTAGGCCATTGAAGGAGGCTGCTCCTCAAAGATCAATCGAGGACTTCATGGTTGCCATGAACAGAGTCTCCACTCAGCACGAAAAGTCATCTTAGATTTCATTACTGATGCTTTGCTCTTCATTTGATTCCATATTTTTTATTTATTCTCTCGTCCCAACATTTTTTCAATTATGCCGTTGACTCTTGCGAAATTTCTTCAGCCACAGAGGTTACAAGAGTTCCTTCCTGTATCTCAGCGAAATAGAAATATTATTATTACTTTAAAGATAGATGGTTTTACCGTTCGTTCAAGTCGCCAAAGGAAGGCTTTGGATCGGAGAAGCTAGAAGATGATGTCACCTTTCCAAACAGGTTCACTATGCGTCGCTATTTTAAAGTAACGCGTCGCCGACGCGTGTGTAGACTCTTCGCTTTTCAGACGCGCAACAGTCTGAAGGTGGAAAGAGTAAACATCCCAAAACTCATCCTTTAGGTGAGGAGACTGTATATTTTACGGTACTGATCATGGATTAAACCCATCTTTAAAGCACTCTCATATGTTAATCGCATTTGGCGGATCCTACTTGAACCTTTAAATAGAGCTTAGGACTCCTTTCCATTGCAAGAATGACGGCTGCAGTTGAAACCTCGCCAGCAACTCAAGAGCACCACAACCATCCCTTGAAAACAACCAAGGAAGTGACCCAATTCTTCTTCCAAGTTGCATCCACACTACAGGGAGCGACGAGTAACCATACAAAATGCTTTGATAGAGAGCCAATACAACAATTGCTTGCGGAGTTTGTCTCTGAGCCTCAAGAGACAGCACTTTTCTTGATCAAAACTCAAAACTTTCGTAGGTATATTTATAGCCCCTATTACCACCCTTCTTCGCAATGTTTCATGAAACTAGATAGGTTTTTACTAACATCAAGATAATCATAGATGGAGAACTTGAATATACACTGCTTTCTGATTTGGAAACACTTCCTACAAACGTGGAATCAATCGCTATAATACTCAAAGGTGGGGATCCACTCAAAAGCAACGCAATTTTGGACCAACAGCTGTTAGCTGTCGCTATCCCAAACGACTCCAGATCTCCTACAGATACATACCAAATTCTCAAATCGTTTATGGGCCTTGGAATTTCACCATACTTTGAAGCCATGACGCAGGATCAGTCTCCTTCACAGTCTTTAACAACAGCAAAAAAGAGATTACACGAGTTCATTCTATCGCTGGAGCATCTACAACAGACCATTCAAGTGCCCAACCTATTGATATCAGTGCACCCAATGATCAAGAGCTTACTTGAACAACACCCAAACACCGAAGAAGGATTGAGTTACCTACCAACAGAAATGCTGGAAGATTCATCTTTTTTGAACAGTCTCCAGTCCATTGTCAACAATTGGGTCAAGCAAATCCAGGATGTGACAAAATTGACCCACGATCCAGCAGATGGTAGTACTGCAAACGAGGTGAACTTTTGGAGCTCCAAAGAGGATGCGTTACTATCGATAGAAGAACAATTAAACAGCTCAGAGTCTCGATTGACCCTTGATATTCTAAGGAGTGCCAAAAGGTTCCACGCTACCGCCAGCTTTTTCTCCAATACAGGTATCAAAGACTCTCTATCCTCTGCGATGACCTACAATGCACTATTGAAAGACCTACCGATTGATGATTTGTCGGCATCAAAAGATTTTGCCGCTATAGAGGGTTCTGTTGTGTCTCTCTTTACACATCTCAAAAAGCTGAGAACAACTCAGTATCCTGTCCATAGAGCAGTCGAGCTCGTGGAAACTATTGTCAGAGACGTCATTGAGGCACTATGTGATGTGATATATACCTTTGACATTATGAACCTAAGCTATGATGAGTTTACGGCTGTCATTTGCGCGATCGAATCCGTTCTTACTGTATTGGAGGAACATCTAAAAGAGTTTACAACCCTAGCAAGAGAACTGTTGAGAAAACGATCCGAGAAGTTCATGATTATAAAATCTTCGGGATCCGACGAGTTAAGGCTAAGAATCAGCTGTTTGAAGGATTTCAGATCGAGACACCATCAATTTGCCACGAGCGTCTCAAAACTGACTTTAGAAATGAAATCAGAGGATCATGACTTTATCAAGGAAATAGATCATGCTTATGAATCTGTTAGAAAAGTAAACCCAATAGACCTGTCAGCTGAAGGAACAAGGCTATGGTCCATTGCCGAAAAGCTGTATCTTGAAAGGTCAACCCAAGCGGACGATGGAATCATACAATTGCTCAAAGCTGCATTGGATTCAATAGAATTTCCTAATGATATGTTTGCCGTTTTCGAGCAATTCGAGTCACTTTTAGCAAGGCCGTACATACGAAACTCAATTCAAGAATATCAACCGCTGTTGCTAGACGTGGTTCAAAATGATTTACAGCAGTTGCAGGCCCAGTTTGCTGTTCAACTAGGTGCTCAATATGAGTTTCAGCTGAGAGATATACCAAAGTTTTCAAGTGTTATCGTCTGGACCCATCATATGAGGTACAAACTTGACTCTTTGACTTCAAAGTTGGAATTAATGCTAAGTAGCGATTGGAGCTCTTATCCCGAAGGAAAGCAGATCAGCAACGAGATACTATTATTCTCAGACAAACTAGACGTTGAAAAGCTATACTCAGACTGGTTAGTTGGGGTGGAAAGAAAACTGAGCGACCCCATAGGTGGCCACAAAATTATGAAGATTTCTCAGGCTGCCACCAAAGACCTTTTGATGACCGTCAACTTTGATTCGCTGTCAATTGATCTGTTCAAAGAAGTGACTAATTTGTCACTCTATGGTTTTGAGATTCCAAGAAAGATAAGGTCTTACTCACAAACAATTGAGGCCATCTATCCTTATGCTGTTGGGTTGTCAGAAGCATCATCAAACTTTAATAGCTTACTCAACTCGGTCGACAGCTTAGAATTGTTCACGATTTTGATCTCGCCCTTCATATCATCTGCCTTTGACCTCTTGTACTTACTGTCCAAGACTGAATGGGACGACTTTGCCAAAGGGCAAGATCTAGTTGACTCCGATCTTGGTTACCTTGATGATACTAGAGTTCTGGAGACGACAGCTTCCTTTGAGTCAGTTGTTGTTGATTTGATCAAGAAGCACGAGCAACTATATAATGCAAAGGGCAATCTGGACTCATGTTATGAAGAGCTAGAAAGCTGCGATTACTCACGTGAGAAGTTTTCTCAAATCATTTTAAAAATGCAAAGCATAGTCGATAAACTCATGCTAGATGGATTCAACAACGTTGACACTCTTGTGGGAACACTCAACATCAAGCTTCAGGACGCTTTTGTTGATAGATGCCAGAAGCAACTGAAGCTCTGGCTTGTTGCTCTGAAAGACAATGAGGATGGATTATTGGACCAGTATACTCATTTCATAGTGCTGCATGGACATACTATGCAAGTTGTTCCCCCAATAGAGACCACAAAGGCAAAATGGATCGACGGATTGAATCAGTGCATAAATCAAATCACTTGGCAACAGTTATTGACGACTGACAAATTTGACGTTAGAGTGCCTATCAATCTCACTGCAACCAATGTTTCTGGTAGCATATATCAGCAAATATCTGGCTCATATATTAGCTGCCTTGATGCAATTGATGTTATCTTTGCAGATGCCTTTTCTGTTGTTAATTCGTGGTTTCAACTGCAGTCTTTATGGGAGATAGACCTTGAAAACATATCAGGAAAAATTGGCCAGAATTTACAAGTATGGCTAGAGTTCATAGACGACATGATACAGTATAGAAAACTATTTGATACCATACAAACGTCCAGAAGAATGGGCCCATTAGTGTTGGATTACGAGCAGACTCAATCCAGGGTTACAACGTACTACGACAGCTGGCAAAAGCAAGTGAATCTCAAGTTCTCACAGCTGATGAATGTACAGATGAGGGACACATCTGTCCTTCTAACAAAGGCCAGGAGAAACTTTGAAAGTGTCGCTGTTGACTTCAGTTCATCGACGTCGACGATGCTCTTAGTTTCTTCTGTCAGCGAGGTGAG
Organism: Ogataea rishiriensis; assembly: GCA_030569615.1. Taxonomy (NCBI): domain Eukaryota; kingdom Fungi; phylum Ascomycota; class Pichiomycetes; order Pichiales; family Pichiaceae; genus Ogataea; species Ogataea rishiriensis. The sequence goes on along the minus strand of JAJMLH010000001.1, from coordinate 830,703 downwards.
AGAATTAGCCACAAAACTGCAAGACTCTATACTTTTGTATGAGCGAGGCCAACGCTCTTTATTGAGATCAAGGTTCAAGTTTCCGCAGGATTGGCTATACTACGAGCAGATAGAGACCGACTACTCATCGTTGGTCGAACTGTTGAGCCGTAAATCAGCGATCGTCAACGCCGAACGGAATACAATTGCTAATAGAATATCTTCTGAAGAAGACAGACTAGCTCGTTTGGTGACTGCTACCAAGAATGACTGGTCATCCAAGAAGCCCATTGGAAAAAGCCTCGAGTCGAGAGTGGCTTTGAGCACACTTGAGGCGTTTGAAAAAGTGTTTTGTCAACTGGAAGATGATCGAAAAAGGTTGGCCAATGTTGCTCGTCTCATGAACATTCCTTTGCAACCACAGTGGGCCTTATCCAATGAATTAGAGGAAATTATTGATTTAAGATCAGTGTGGTCTTCGATTGGAGGGCTTTCGGCTTCACTAAATGACTTGTACAATTTGAGCTGGAAGGACATCAGTATTCGCTCCCTTAGGAAGACTTTAGAGGATTTGTTGGCAACGACAAGAACAATGCCGACCAAGATTCGCCAATACGGAGCATTTGACGAAGTGCAAAGCAAAATAAAATCTTTCATCAAGATTGTGCCACTGTTGAACAGCTTGAGCTCTGACATTCTCGAAGATCGACATTGGGAAAACCTGTTCAAGCAGCTCACTCTTCATGAGATGCCAGATGTGATTAGACTTGGCGATGTTTTGAAGCTTGACTTACATGCAAATGACAAATTCATAAAATCAGTATTGCAAAAGGCACAAGGCGAGAAGCAGCTTCAAGAGTCTGTCAGCTTGATAGAGCAGAGTTGGAATGCTCTTTTGTTCGAGCTGTTTGAATACAATCAGAAGCACAGACTTATAAAGGGTTGGAATCATCTTTTCAAGAAATTAACAGAAGATTTGAACACGCTTTCGTCAATGAAGTTATCACCCTACTATGAGAACTTCGAGAAGAAGGCTGGTCAGCTGGAGGATAAATTGACTCTTGTTTACACCTTACTTGACTTGTGGATTGAGGTTCAAAGACAGTGGATTTATCTATCAGGTGTGTTTGACTCCAGCGATGATATCAAACGGCAACTGCCGATAGAGTCCACTCGGTTCCAAAATTTGAGCTCCGAACTGTTCGCTCTGTTGAAACTCATCATGAAGTCATTACAAGTGATTGATATTATAACAATTCCCGGAATTCAGGCTACACTGGAAAGATTCACCGACACTTTAGGAAAAATTAGAAAGTCACTGGTGGGATATCTCGAAAAACAAAGAGAAGCATGGCCAAGGTTCTATTTCTTGGGCAATGATGATTTACTGGAAATCATCGGGAACTCCAAAAATATTGCCACAGTCTCCAAACATTTGAAGAAAATGTTTGCAGGAATATCAAGCGTCTTGTTTGATCCGGAGACAGCATGCGTCACTGCCATGGTCTCCCCAGAAGATGAAGTTGTTACTTTGGAATCTCCAGTGAGTCTAGCCAAAAGCTTATCTCTGAACGAATGGCTAGCCGAGCTGGAAGTCTCATCTAGCATGACTTTATTGATCCTTCTACGTCAGTCCTATGCTGAGCTGAAACTATACTGGGCTGCCAATAGTCTCAACGACAATCTATCCCATTGGATTGAAAAGTACCCAGACCAGGTTTTGGCTTTAAGTCTTCAGCTTCTCTGGACTGCGAGTACCGAGGCTTGCATTATGACACCAAGCTTGATAGCCGCTCTTCATGCACAGTTCTTGTCTGTCTTGAATGAGCTTTCGAGGCTTGTGATGACTGATATGTCAGCTTTGAAACGCAGAAAGGTTGAAAACATGATTATTGGCATTATTCATTACCGAGATGTGTGTTCAGAGTTGATGCACGATGATCACTGTACGTCAGCCTGTTATACATGGATATCCCAACAGCGGTACTATTTTGATGATGATGAAACAAATCCGCTCAACGCTTTGTCAGTCAAACAAGGTAACTCATCCTACACGTATGGTTTTGAGTACATCGGTGCACCAGCCAGACTGGTTCATACACCATTGGTCAACAAATGCTTCCTCGGAATGTCGGAAGCATTGAACCAAAAACTAGGTGGTTCTTTGACAGGCCCAGCAGGTACAGGAAAAACTGAATCAATCAAACTGCTTGGTCAAAATCTTGGAATGATGGTCTTAGTGTTTTGTTGTGATGAAACCTTTGATCTCCATGCAGTCAGTCGAATTCTTGTTGGTGCCTGTAGAGTGGGAGCATGGTGCTGTTTTGACGAATTTAATAGATTAGACGAAAAGATGCTTTCAGCCGTTTCCACCCAGGTTGAGAAAATCCAGAACGCTCTCAGTTCTTCTACCTCAAAGGAAGTTGACTTACTAGGAAAGAAGTTTGATGTGCACGCTGACTCAGGGATCTTTATCACAAGCAATCCAACTTATTCAGGAAGGTCGGCTTTACCAGACAACTTGAAGAGCAAATACAGAGTGGTGTCTATTGCTAGAGCTGACAGCAAGATAATTGCAGAGGTTACTTTGACTTCCCAAGGTTTTTCCTCTGCTGAAGGTTTGGCTAAAAAAGTAGTTTCTTTCTTTGACTTACTCAGCAGACAATGTTCAAAGCAACCACATTATGACTTTGGGTTACGTGCTATCAAATCCTCGTTGCTCAATTGTGGCTCACTAAGAAGAAATAGACAAGAAATTGACGATGCTTCTACGTTGTTTGAACCACGAGTTGTCGTTAAAGGCCTCCACAATATGGTTCTACCGAAGCTTATACCCGAGGACGAGCATGTCTTTGAGGAAGCTATTGAATCATTTGAGGTTGATTACAACATGTTTTCCGCTTCCGAGGACCTTGTTCATCATTTGAAGAAAACTGCTGAGGAGGCCGGATGCCGTGTGTCAAACGAATGGCTGAAAAAAGCCTTGCAACTATATGAGATTCAGATGTCTCATCATGGCTTTATGATGGTGGGCAAAGCAGGAAGTGGAAAGTCTACCCTTTTCAACGTCTTGACAAAGGCCATGGAAAAGGTTTCAGGAATAGAGAATGTCTACTACAGAATTGACCCAAAGGTTCTTGGTAAGAAAACATTATACGGAGCACTAGATTATGCTACGAGAGATTGGAGTGATGGCGTTTTCACATCTATTTTGAGAAAAGTGAACTCCAACCTCCGAGGAGAAAGAGATAGAAATGTCTGGATTGTTTTCGACGGGGATGTTGACCCCAATTGGGTTGAAAACTTGAACAGTATTCTGGATGACAACAGAATTCTTACATTACCAAACGGAGAACGTATTACATTACCAAAGAACATGAAAATAGTTTTTGAAGTCGAGGACTTGGTACATGCTACACCGGCTACAGTAAGCAGGTGTGGGATAGTTTGGTTCAGTGATTTGCTGCTAAGTGTTGGCGACGTGTATCACCACAGCTTGAAATTATTTGAGACTTGTTCACTTGAAAACGAAGATTATACTAATGAGGTCATACTTGCCTCTGGAGTCACAGTTCAAGATATAAGAATGAAGGTGTCTAAAGCCATTTCGACATTTGTTCCCGTTCAAATGCTATCTAGTTTGTTACTAGATTCCAGTTCTTACAACCATGCGATGTCTACAGATATTCGTTCATCTATTTTGATGCTATTTGCTTTATTGCAGACCCGATTTGAGTTGCTGCTCAACCATATGTCACATAGCTTGGATTTGTTGGCTCACAGCGTTGACCAGTACATAGGAAAGACCGCCCTTCTTGCATTAGTCTGGAGTTTGGCAGGCGACTGTTCTCTAGAAGAGAGAGAGCATTTGAGCATGAAGCTACTGTCGTATCCCCAGTTTCAAATGTTTGGAAATGGTCTCTGTGAGATGCTTACCCAGAACGATATCTCACTGGTGGACTATTCATGGAAACCATACATTTCTGGGGTTCCAACTACTACGATTGAGCCACACATGGTCACCCAGCCCGACCTAGTCATACCGACTGTGGATACTATGGTTCACGAGGATCTATTGTACTCTTTGATGTGTCAACATAGGCCAGTGATTTTATGTGGACCCCCTGGTTCCGGTAAAACCATGACTTTGATGGCTGCTCTACGAAAGTCGTCTTCATTCTCACATATTGGACTTAACTTTTCCCGTGACACATCACCTGAGACGATAATGAAATCTTTGGAGCAGCACTGCATATATGCGAAGACGACACATGGGACCATCCTAATGCCTCCCATTCCTGACAAATGGTTGGTTGTATTTTGCGACGAAATTAACCTCCCTGAGCTGGATGAATATGGGAGTCAAACAACTATCCTATTTTTGCGTCAGCTGATAGAGCAGAATGGTTTTTGGAGGAAAGCAGACGGCCAGTGGATAACCTTATCCAACGTCCAGTTTGTTGGAGCTTGCAATCCGCCTTCCGACTCGGGACGTACTGCTTTTAGCAAAAGGTTTACAAGGCATTGTGCTGTGATCATGGTCAACTATCCAGGAAGAAGTTCTTTGAATCAAATCTACAATACTTTCAACTCAGCCGTGCTGAAGTGCACTCCAGATCTTCGCGGATTTGCGAAACCTTTAACTGATTTCATGATCAAAGTCTACGAGGAATCAAGGGTACAGTTTACTGCTGTTCAAAGAGCTCATTACGTTTATTCGCCTAGAGAATTGACTAGGTGGGTGAGAGGTATATTTGAAGCGGTGAAGTCATCAAACAACGTCACTCTGACAGCCCTTTTACGTCTTGCAGCGCATGAAGCTCTTCGACTCTTTTCTGACAGATTGGAAGGCCAGACTGACAAAGATTGGACACTATCGCTAATTCAAAAGTCTTTGAACGAGTTTTTTCCTCACATTGATGTCACAGAAATATTGAGACAGCCGATTCTGTACTCTGATTGGCTATCCTTTGAATATTCAGCGGTTGATGAAGCTCAGCTGGCTGCTTTTGTCACTGAACGCCTCAATACTTTTTGTGAAGAAGAAACGGACGTTAGTCTTGTATTGTATAGAGACTTGCTGGACTATGTTCTCAGAATAGACAGGGTTCTAAGAAATCCTCAAGGACATCTGATTTTAGTTGGTCCAAGCTCCAGTGGGAAAACCATTTTAACCAAGTTTGTTGCCTGGATCAATGGAATCAAAGTTTTCCAATTTCATGTAACTAGAAACTACACTTTGGAGAAGTTCGATCAAACTTTGAGGGATCTATTGATTAGATCTGGTGCTCAAGGAGAAAAGATATGCTTCATAATTGACGAGTCGACCATTCTGGAATCAGCTTTTCTTGAAAGGATGAATACGTTACTGGCCAACGCAGAGATCCCTGGCTTATTTGAGGGAGACGAATTCAGCTCTTTGATGCGTACGTGCTCCCAAATTTCTCGTGAGCAAGGCTTGTATTTTGACTCAGACGACGAAATTTACCGATGGTTCACAAACCAAGTGTCTCAAAACTTACATGTTGTGTTTACCATCAGCAATCCCTACAGTCCTCATGCTCCTCAGATCATATCATCTCCTGCCTTATTTAACAGATGTGTTTTGAACTGGATGGGTGACTGGTCGGTAGAAACTATGGCCACAGTTTCTGCTGATATGTTAAGCACGCTACCAATTGATGATGCTAGCTATGAATCCAGCACCTTCTCAAGCCAGCTTTTGCACGTCAAAGTTCCGACATTTAGAGATGCTGTCATTCAAACCGTCATTATGGTGCACCAGAATGTGAAACTGCTACGGCAGGTCAATACTTCAGGTTCAACGCCTGGCGAATTTTTACTTTTCATTAACAACTTCACATCATTGTTTCTCGATTCGCAAATAAGGTTACAGGAATTGCAGTCCCACACTACGATGGGATTGGATAGACTCAAAGAGACATCCTTGACTGTACGCAACCTGAATCGGGTACTTTCTGAACAAAGAGAATCGCTTACCGCTAAGGATATCGAGGCAAGAAACATGCTCGATGTCATGATCACTGATCAGAATGAATCTGAAAGAAAGCAGGAGGCATCGCATGAGATTCAGAAGTTATTAGAAAGTCAAGAAAGAAGAATCACAGAACGAAGGAATACTGTATTACAGGAACTAGCAGAGGTTGAGCCTTTGATTCTGGAAGCCCAAAACGGGGTCAAAAACATCAAGAAGCAACATCTCACGGAAATGAGGTCTATGCACAACCCACCAGAGGCCGTGAAAATAACACTTGAGTCAATTTGTATCCTCCTAGGGTTTGAAGTCTTGTCCTGGAAGGACGTGCAGTCTGTCGTTAGAAAGGATGACTTTGTCGCAAGCATAGTCAACTTCGATGGGGAGAAGCAGCTAACCAAGGAAGTTCTTGACTACATGGAAGCTGAATATCTTTCGAGACCTAACTACAATTACGAATCTGTCAATAGAGCAAGTAAGGCGTGTGGTCCACTTGTGTTATGGGCGCAAGCTCAATTACGTTATGCTGCTATTGTTGAAAGAATCGGCCCTTTGAGGCATGAAGTGAGATCGCTGGAAATTGAGCTCTTTGAGACCAACAATAGATTGATTGCTTTAGATGGTATGATATCTGATCTCAAAGAAAACATAGAGCTTTGCAAAGTCCGTTATAGTGAGACCATTCGTGAGACTGAGAGAATCAAAACAGAAATGTCAAATGTTGAGTTGAAAGTCTCTCGAAGCACAAAATTGATGGAGAGTCTTTCAGAGGAGAGATTGAGATGGGAATCCAACATTGGCAAATTTCGTTCTCAGCGTGAATGTCTAGTTGGAAACACCCTTTTAACAGCCGCTTTTATGACTTACGCAGGTCCATTTGACCAAGGCTTGAGAACTGTCCTGGAAAAGTCATGGAAAGATCAGTTAGCTTTATCTGGCATCATGTTCGATGAATCGCTGATTTTGTCCCAGGCAATTTCAAGCGATGGCCAATTACTGGCTTGGGAACAGGAAGGTCTACCGAAAGACGAACTGTTTATTGAGAACGCGGCTATTCTTTCAAACTCAGTGCAGAAGTACTCATATGTTGTTGATCCGTCCGGTTTGGTTGCAAGCTTCTTGATCCAGGAAACGTTGCCTAAACAGTTGGTAGTGACTAGTTTCCTAGATGATAACTTTGTCAGGCAGCTAGAGAACTGCATAAGATTTGGAGGAACTATTTTGATACAGGACGGTGAACATTTCGATCCAATCATCAGTCGTGTCATAGCAAAGGATGTTGAGATTGCAGGTGGCCGTAATTTGGTCAGATTGGGAGAGAAGGAAATTGATCTTTCTGCAGAATTCAGACTTCTGATCAGCACGAAGGATCCCACCGTGAAAATTCCACAGTTCATCTCAAGTAGAATGAACGTTTTGAACTTCACCTTCACGACGGAATCCCTTGCTAAGCAAGCTCTGAACATGGCACTGAAACATGAAAAGCCGGAGATGGACGAGCAACGCCTTGAACTCCTGAAACTGAACAGCCACAATAAGAGAAGACTCTTTGAACTAGAATCCGACATGTTAAGCTCGCTAAGCGACTCAAAAGTTGGAATTTTGGACAGTGATGTATTGATTGAAAAATTGGAACAGATAAAGAAAGATTCCCACCAAATATCAACCAAGATGTCTGAATCTGTTAACATTATGCGGCAGGTGGAATCCATCATGTTGTCATACACACCGTTGGCTGATTGTTATTCTAAGCTGCAAGTATTCTTGGACATGTTGTGGAAGCTAAACAAATGTTACAGATTTTCTAATAACTACCTTGCCGATATTCTTTCCAGAGTGTTGGTCGCTAAGAGAGGCATCCCTGTTCACGAAATTTGTGTTGAGCTGGTTATGGAGGTGAACGCTGCCACTTCAATTTCTTTACTACAACAGGACCGTCCGTTGTTTGGGCTACTTCTTTACTTAACGTTCAACGACCCTGCCCTTTACTCATTTGAGACAGCATTGAGGTTATTGGAAAGTTCCATAGACGTGAATCAACTTTTGGAAAACTGTGTGGCAGGCTCCCTTTCCTCCGATCCGTTTCTGCCCCTTTTATGCCAGTTTGCTGAGCTTTGTGGAAAGTCGCATGACGAGATTCCGGTCAACCCTCCAAAACTGTACAACTTTGAGTATACGGCTTGTCAAGGAGATTGCTTGTTGCTCAGAACCCCAGCAGGTCTCGATACAGGTGTGGCAATTTCGACACTGGCCAAGGCCCACAGCAAGCAATTAAGATCTTATTCGATGGGGTCCAAAGAAGGGCTGGAAATCGCAACCAGTTTGCTGGCTGACTCAAGCAAAAGAGGTATTTGGTTAGTTTTGGAGAATGTCCAAATGAGTACGGAGCTGCTAGACACTCTCCCAAAAACTTTCGAGACTCTACAGAGACATGCAGACTTCAAGCTATTCCTCACATGCCAAATTGACTCAAATTTACCAATAAGTCTCTTGAGACTATCGAAGCAGATCACCTTTGAAAACAACCCAGGTGTAAAAGTGATCATGCACGAGACCATTATACGCCAGACCAGTCTACTCTGCCTTAACAAAGACTTTAATCCAGTTGAGTTGAAAAAAGTGTACTTTTTGTTGTCCTGGTTCTACGCTGTGATCAAAGAGTTGGAAAGGTTCACACCTGCCAGTTTCAGCAAGAGCTATGAGTTTAATGAGCATGACCTGTTTTCTGCCATATTTGTGATCGAACAGACTGTTCGCCATTCCTCAAGAGGCAAATCCCATATTTCCCCTGAACAGATTCCATGGGACGTGATCTCCAGTTTCATTGGAAAGGTAGTCTTCGGCGGTAAGGTTGACATACCTAAGGATTACAACATGGTGGTTACGTTGGCCGAAAAGTTCTTTGGCCTACACTGCTTTGAGAATGACTTCAATCTTCTTCTCACGGAGGGGGCAGAATTGCATGCACCGGAAGGGTACACCTATGAGACATTTGTTGAATGGGTTGATCAGTTGCCTGAACTACAACCAATAGACTGGCTAGGGCTGGATTCTGAAGTTGAAACAGCTAGAAGGCACAACGAGGGAGACAGGCTGATGAGGAAGGCTATATTGCTTATGAAAGAAGTAATCAAGGTCACATAGGAGTTTCATTGCACTGTATAATTCTAAGCTATCCCGTTATATTAATGTGTTTCATGATAGAATAGAGCTGAAATGAGGATAAAACTGACTGTGTGTTAAGTACAAAATATTTGAGGCCTGTACACTACTTTCTGGTTTTGCGGGGTACTGCTCGCATCTCAAGTACTCTCACCACTTTTGGGTTTGAGAAGTTCATTCAAAAAACAAAAACCACACGTTTGATGCTTCTGATAAGGTAAAAGTCACCAATTAGATCCGTATTAAAAAGCACTTCAAATAAAAGATAAAGATACAGTTATGACGTGGCTACCCTGGATTCCCTTTCACTCAAAAGGAGATACTGCACTCGAAAAGGATAAAACTTCAGTGGATATCTTGGACCTTCCAGAAGATTTAGGGAAGTACTTGGATTCAAAGGACTCCACACTGAGTGCTAGAGAATTCAAAAATCTTATCAGCAGACAGCAGAATTTCATTGACGATCAGGAACAAGATCAGATGTACCAAGCAGCTCGCAAATCATTGATTGAAAAGGAGCCATCTGTTCAAGATGAAGCACAGCAATCATCAAGTATTAACGCAAATCCACCAACTGGCTCAACCCAAAAGACAAACCAACAGAAAAAGTTCAGGCCACCAAATCTACAAGATGTCACTCCGTTGAGCCAAGAAGAGATCAGAAAAAGAGAACAGTTCAAGCTCTACCTGCGAAACAACTCTCAAAGAGAAGCGGTTCATACCAACTGCTCTGAATTCCATCAAAAATTCGTCGACTGTATGAGATCGGCATCTAGAGCAACCATTGCTCCTTGCACTCTCTTGTCTGATTTTCACATCGCCTGTATAAACATGCAGGATCAAGCGTTCGTCAACTTTGACTATGCTTCGATGGAGTCCATTGATGAATGTGAGGTTGTTAAATATAAGATTGACAAGGTTTATAATCGATATTTCAAGGATCCTCAAGACTTGCGCGATGATAAGAAGTATATACAATACAACAGGGATTTGAAAGTGGAAAGAGAATCCTTTTTTGAAATGTTTGGCAAGTGATTTGTGCGTTTCATATCTATAGAGAAACGATCCTTCAATATTACTATCTTTTATTTTGGAAGAAACAAGATCAATCGTATACACAGTTCCATTCCTCGTAATCACCATCCCTTTTGAAAACTACTCCACTGAAGCAGATCTCTCTTAAACCTGGAATGGCTTCACCTATACTATCAACGTATTCTTTCAAGAAATGTGAAATGCAGGTAACAAGAGGATTGAAAAACCCTTGGTTAAACTCACAACGGTAAGTATCCTCATGCTGAATGCTGAAATATCCATGGAAGTCCCAACGAACGTCAAAGAGAGGCTGCTCCTTGTAACCCAACCCATACTTATCATTGCCTAACCGTTTAGACAATGCATCGGAAGCACAAGCAAATAAGCAACTAGTTATGACATCCTTGAAACGACCAGCCATCCCATCGTAGTAGGAATGCTTCATTATATACTCGTCAAACAGTGGTAGATAATCATCGCAGTGAGGACAGGTACATCCATTCCACAGCAAGTCCGAGACTAACTGTTCATAACAGGACAAGGATTGCATCAAAGTTGGTGATACCAACAGCTTCAAACTTTTCAACTCTGGTAGTACGTTGCCGTACAAGTCACGCCTCTTGATATAATTCCCTTCAAATCCATTTCCAATGACACCGTCCAATGGTGGATTATGACTAATGGTTAGAAACTCGAGCTTTTCATTATTGGGAATGTTCATTAGGAGACTGGTTATCGCAACATCAAACTTTTCGGTATAGTTGTGATCTCTATGTACCGTTTTTTGAGCAATTGATAATGACTTGAGGTTAAAAGGAAGGACCTTTAAATGATCCGAGAATTCCCCTAGACAACCACACGTTATATCATCACAACCAGCCACAATCTCAAAATTTCTAAGGTTGGCTATGTCCACTATGGATAGCAAGTTGCGCACTAGTTCTCTTGAAACGTGGTTATAATCATTGAATCCGTGGTAGTATATCACTTTCAAGGTTTTAAGATTGAATAGTCTGTGAGAGGACGATGGGTAGAGCGATTTGGACAATGACTGCAAAAACTTGACGTTTGTTGTCTCATCATTGGACATAATCAATGACTCCAATGCAACAAGTCTAGACATTGCTTTCTCACTGAATTCCCGTTCAGGTGATAGTGGATCAGCAAATTTATTGAAGATCAAATGTTTCACTGTAGCAGGCAATTGTTCAATGTGTGATAAGCTGTCAACAGATACAGTTTCCAACCTTGTATACTTTTTCATTTCATGCACTCCAAGTCCTTCCCCCGTGCCATTCGATGTAAACAATCTTATATTATTGCAGTTGTCCTTGATGTAGGCAAAGAGAGAGTCGTTTAGATCTATCGAATTTCGACTTTCCATTAATGGTTTATCTTTATCATCTCCAACGTGAGCGGTATCCTGTTGATCCAAGATACAGATGCTGTTTATATAGCTGCATAAATCGGGATTGATGGTTAGCGACTGCAGTAAAATCTCCTGTCGTAGTTGGAAAACCTCGTTGTTCTTAGACTGGCTAACAAGAGGATTCTTCAATATCCCCACATTTGTGTAAAGTGAATCTTCAAAACCATCACGCGAAGGTAGAATAGCTGCTTTGTGAAACATCAGGTTCTTGTAAAGTTGTGGCAACACCAATGTGTACATCCTGTAATTTGTGTAGGCCAGGTTGAGTTTGTACTGTTGGGACAGGTTTGATGCAATCAATGAGATGACCTCATCGGTTAGACATTCAAGGGAATCCATCTTGAGACTTGGTATCTGCATCTGTGGTTTGATATTCAAAATTGTTCCAAGCCATTTGGTAGAACACTTGATCAATCAGTCAGTTAACCAACCATCATTTGAAAAGGGAGCTTAGCAGTCTTTGGAAAGGGGCCCCCTACAAACATTGCTAGTAGCTAGTTCTTGTTGAACACTGCTGTTGTTGATCTTATTATTGTTGAACATGCCACCCACTCTCTAGAATCCTCGGACATCTCGCTATCACGTGACTGTAGGTCATGCGACTTTTCATCGCTCATTTTCAAAACTACCGCTCTCATTTTTCAAAACTGATATTGTCATAACTGGAGATCCAGCGGCAATCTCTCTTTTCAAGAGGTTCTTCAAGTAGGCATTAAGCACATTGACTCATCAACACCGATCAAGAGTTATGTTATCGTTTGTTCTAGGTAAAATGACCATATAGAGCATTAAAAGTAGATTTATATATACATTCTGTCTTGAAAGATTGTTCATTGCCACAAACTGGATTCCCAACCATCGAGAAAAGAAGAGAACCCATATCTATCCGGACATACAACACTGAGAAAATGACGATACCGATACCAATCCCAAAACCAGCAACAAAGGTCTTATCGATACAATCCCATGTTGTCCATGGGTATGTCGGCAACAAGGCTGCCACGCTTCCTTTGCAAACACTCAACTGGGATGTGGATGTCCTCAATTCAGTCAATTTCTCAAACCATACGGGATATGGCGAGGTTAAAGGCGAGATCATGACCAGAGATCAGATCCTTTCGATATACCAAGGCTTGAAGGATATAAATATGTCATACGATGCAGTCGTGACTGGTTACATACATGGTGCTGAATGTGTTAGGACTATAGGTGAGGTTTGTGTGGATATCAAGAAAAGAAGCGGAGGAAGAACAATGTGGCTGTTGGATCCAGTCATGGGAGATGAGGGTCAGTTGTACGTTGGTGAGGATGTTATACCTCTGTATCGTGAAATACTGGCAACTGGTGAGGTGGATATTATCACTCCAAATCAGTTCGAATTGGAATTGATAGTAAACTTCGCAATCGTGGATAGGGATACTCTATACAGGGCTCTTGAACTGGTACATACCAAGTACAATGTGGAACATGTTGTGATCTCTTCATTGACGATGGACGCGGAACAACTTGGATTGGCCTACTCTGGTGGAGATTCCAATTACGGCGAGATTAGGAACACAGACTTATTTTGCTGTATCTCTTCCAAGGGTGTTAAGAACCCATTGGTGTTTGGTATCAAAAAGTTGGATTCATACTTCACCGGTGTGGGGGATCTATTCTCCGCCTTGTTGATGGATAGACTGTTCAAGTCAAGTGGTGACTTGAGAACGTCAACCAGTCAGGTGCTAACCGTGGTGTCAAACGTGCTATTAGTCACTAGGACCCTTTGCTTTCAAAAGCTTGGCAAAGAGGTGAAAGGTGAAATAGGCGATTTTGAAACCATGAAAGAGTGTGAGTTGAGGATTGTGGAATGTCGTGGCTTGTATGGCGCAAATGAATGTGGTTTTGAAGCTGTGGAGCTTTCTTAAACCCATGATGATGATGATGATGATGATGATGATGTTGTTGTTGTTGCTGTCGTTGTTGCTGTCGTTGTTGCTTTTGAGCGATGCTGAGTGGAAAAAGTACGGATAATCATTTGCTTTTGTCACGTCAGCTTATGCCCGTCATGTTTTATTTATAGATAGTCAGTCAGTCAATGAGTAATATATTCATATAGTCTCGATATCAACTACGAAAGGAGCTGTGGTCAGTCAAACATAGGCTGGTCTCACTCGTCAATGAAGATAACTCTTTTGATTTGAATCTATAAAAAAAGAGTGTTTATTTTGTCTTTTGAAAGCATGTGACAACTTTCAAAGACAATTCCCACTTTTGAGACACCGTTGACCCATTGAACGCTTATCGTAGTCAGTGAAAAGCCAACTAACATGGGGTTCTTCTTATCCTTTGCAGAGCGAGATCTGAGATTCTGAGGTGAGCCGCACGCTTCCCGTAAGTTTCTCGGCTATCAGTGGGATCGCCAGAGCACGTGACTTTTGATCATTCAATCTGAATTTTTCACCTGGCTCCAAAGGATCCACAATTTCCCCCTTTTTGGTGGAGAAGTCCACCCAAATTTTTCACTTTTGGCTGAGTCAACCTCGAGGAACGAATCTTGGTTTCCAATGATTGTCTTTTTCAGCACGCTTTTATTTGACTTGTTTTGCCTGTGTTTTTATTTCCTCTGGATCTCTTCTTAATACCTCCATCATCATCAATCATCTTCAGGTAAGATTATCGAGACATATCATACTATATAGACCAAACCTATCCATACATACATAATGTTGACTCCTCACGGTGGTATTTTGCAAGACCTTATTGAAAGGGATGCTCCAGTCAGAGATGAATTGTTGGCCGAGGCTGCCTCTTTGAAATCACTAAACTTGACCGATCGTCAACTATGTGATCTAGAATTGATCTTGAACGGTGGTTTCTCTCCTTTGACAGGTTTCCTAACACAGGCCGACTACGAATCCGTCGTTGACAAGATGAGACTTGCCTCTGGTCAGATCTGGCCAATCCCAATCACCCTCGATCTATTCAAGGAGAACGCTGCAGAATTTCAACAGAACGAAAGAGTGGTTCTTAGAGATCCAAGGGATGATGCCCCATTGGCCATTCTAACTGTTGGTGACATCTACACTCCAAACAAGGAGGTTGAGGCTGAAAAGGTGTTTAGAGGTGATCCAGAGCACCCAGCCATTAGATACCTATACGATACTGCAGGTGATGTCTATGTTGGTGGTGAACTACAAGCCATCAATCTTCCAAAACATTACGACTATACCGAATTCAGAATGACTCCATCCCAACTAAGATCAGAATTCTTGTACAGACACTGGACCAAGGTGGTTGCCTTCCAAACTAGAAACCCAATGCACAGAGCCCACAGAGAGTTGACCGTCAGAGCCGCTAGGGACAAGCTTGCCAACTTGTTGATTCACCCTGTTGTTGGTTTGACCAAGCCAGGTGACATTGATCACCACACAAGAGTCAAGGTGTACCAAGAAATCATCAAGAAGTATCCTAACGGTATGGCTAAGCTATCTCTACTTCCATTGGCAATGAGAATGGCCGGTGATAGAGAAGCCGTGTGGCACGCAATCATCAGAAAGAACTACGGTTCCACCCATTTCATCGTTGGTAGAGACCATGCCGGTCCAGGTTCAAACTCCAAGGGTGTCAACTTCTACGGTCCATATGATGCTCAAGTGTTAGTTGAGAGATTCTCCAACGAATTGGAGATCGAAGTTGTTCCATTCAGAATGGTGACTTACCTACCAGACGAGGACAGATATGCACCAATCGATGAGGTTGAAGATGGTACAAAGACCCTAAACATCTCAGGTACAGAGTTGAGAAAGAGATTGAGGGATGGTACTCACATCCCAGAATGGTTCTCATACCCAGAGGTTGTCAAGATTTTGAGAACTTCCCACCCTCCAAGACCATCCCAAGGTTTCGCTCTATACTTGACCGGTCTTCCAAACTCAGGTGTCGAAGCTTTGAGTTTCGCCTTGCAGGCCACCTTCAACCAGTTCAGTGGATCCAGACACATCACTCTTCTAGATGGTGAGAACATTGTTTCCGAATCTATTGCTTATGCTACTGCCGAATTGGTCAGATCCGGTGCTGGTGTCATCATTGCCAACGGTCAAAGAGTTGTTTCTGCTGCCGAATTGGCAAAGTACAACAAGATTGTCTCCAAGTCCGGTTCTTTCATCACCGTCTCAGTTGAGACTCCAAAGGAATTCTGCGTCCAGAATGACAGAAAGGGTTACTACTCGACTGAAAGAGCTGATGTTGAAGCTTATCAGTTCCCTAAGGAGGCTGAAATCAAGGTCAACTTCACCAACGAGAGTATCAACGTTGGTATCCAAAAGATTGTCTTGTACCTAGAAGAACAAGGATTCTTCAAGTTCTAATTATCCATAAGATTGGACTGAGGATCTGTTTTTTTCTTTCACCCTTTTATGTCAGTTTACTATATATTCTTGTAATAAATGCCACCGGTTTTCGTTGAATTCATATTTCATTGTGTCATTCCAACACATAGTAAAAGTTTCGCCAGTTCAATTGGAGTTGTCCACTACCAGCGGCCAACTGTCTCGTGAAGAAAAAAATTTGGCATCCTCCATATACTGTCAGCTTGTGGCAAGTGGCAACAACAACTGGCATTTCAATACTTTTGTTTATCCTCCTTAAGCCTTCGTCAAATACCTTGATACTTTATATCGCATCAAGTCAACCGGAACGTGTCGTCAGCTTGCGAAAAGGTAGAGAGCGTGCAAAAAAAGATCACCACAACCAGTTCATCTGCCGAGAAGTTCGCGCCAGTGGTACACAATCAATAACACAAGATTAATCTTTGAACGCTCTAAGCTTAATAATAATCGTTCAACAGTCAACGTTACAATACTTGTACTGTTTATAGTGAAAATATCCAGAATAGAACGGTCATTTCAGTTGACCGTGAAATCAAATCAATCAACTTCAGTGTAAGTGGATAGGATGAAGTTAGCATCAGGTTACGATGTCGAAAGGCTCAATGCCCGTTCAAGAAATTACAACGATGGTAAAGTAGTCACAGAGAGAGACTATATCTACCTCAATGGGAAACCAATCACCTGTCGTCGATGTAAGAGAAAGAGAGTGAAATCGGAAAAACGTGAACATTTGGATTTCAAGACGTGCAATCCATGCCGTATCATAGAAAGAGCTCAGAAGAGAAAGGGCAACAAGATCACATTGTACAGGAACAAAGACGAGTATGAAATCTTAAGGGAGTTAAAGATGATAGATGAATTTGAGCCATACCAAACTCCAGATGAAGATCGTAGACCCGGTGTTCCAATTGAAGTGATACCAGCAACGAGAATGACTCCATCATCAACACCTTTCTCGCGCAGTGGCAGTATGGAATCTCCAAGCCAGCATACATCCCAGTCTCAAACTCCACAACAGTTTGAAGACCCACAATCAGTTTTGGAGATCGATGATCAGGAGGAGCATCACCATCAAGCAGAATTTGTTAATGCTCACCCATACTTGGAAGTTGGGTCCGCCAACCCACTCTTAGTGTCACCTTCCACAAATCCTTTGACATTACCTCCACACGAGCAGAAGAATTTACAACAGCTTTTCCTCAAAGCTTTGAAGATTGATAGAACACCACCAGTAATGCAGGGAAATGGTTCGGGTAGTGAAATGACTCTGCCTGAATCTGACGGCGAAGCAACGCGTGTGTACCCAGCAGCAGCACAACAACAGTCCCAACAGCCAAAGAGACCGTTAACGAATGATTGTCTATTCTGCCACTTGAATCTTGTCACAAAGGCTCCAGACTCTAACTTGTGTTCGCATTGTGAAGAAAGAGCGACGGTAGTGAGAAACTTTGACTTTTACCTAACAATATTGAAGGCCAACAGAGCGGAAAATCTGCACGAGATCATCTTTACCGATACACTCAGTGTGAACAATCTACTAAAGTCTTCCCAGAGTGGAGACAAGTCCATCGCAAATGTTGCATTGAGATTGTACGAACGCTTTGTGATGTCCATCAGTAAGATAACTGGCTATGACTTCAGATTTCAGTGTCCAACGGGCTCTTTCAACCTGAAGTATCCAAGAGGCGAGTCGTTTGTCTTTAGAGAATCGTTGAAATGCGCCGATGACAACGAAACAACATTTGAAGATGATAATATTGATTCTGAGTTGATTGCCCTTCAGAGTGGCAACAGTGAAGATTCCTCGTCATCTGCCGAATCCTGTGGGTCTCTGATTTTTGTCTCGTACAACACCGGTACTGGTAAACTCGTCATCAGTTTCTCGCACAGAATCCATACCGGTATACAACACTGAGTAGTTATGGGATCTCTCAACTTTTTCTTCTTTTTATTCCTCATGATCATTGTGCTCTTTGCTGCAATCATGATTTGTTTCTTTCTAGACTGTATACTACTCGACTCTTAGAGTCTGCCCATCCTTCCTCACATTACATGTTGCCAACTTTGCTCTTTTTTCCGCTTCTCCCCTCTACCCATCCTGCTTTACCAAAAATATAGACTAAACACTTTAATTCTACCGTTGGATCTCAAAACAAACTTTGTAGAACTACAGTACAGTTGAAGAAAGAAAGATACGTATGTTTTCAGTTTTCATTATGATGTTATGAATTGTCCCAAGATGGTTAAAAAAGTGTTGTAAACTCTGGTCATTTGTGTACCAATTAAAAATGTTGCTTCGTGTGTCCGTTCAAACAAAACCGTCAAGGATCAAAAGCTTTTATAGATGTGCTGCTCCCTTGAGTACAAATGTTGCATTTTTGACTGCAACAGAGCTCATATCGTACTCCCTGACTCCATTTGAAGCAATCAAGTTTGGACTTCCAGGTCTCAGCAACAGGCTAATTCTTGGAACTCCACCAGAGACAGCAATATCGCTGAGCTCCATAGGTATATCGGAAACATCTACACCTTTGTTCAGTAGGATTGAAATGAGTCCTGCTGCAATCGGACTGGCCATGGAAGTACCAGAGAGAACCTGGACTGTTTTGAAGTTTCTCTTGTCATTCGAAAGACTAACAACATCCACTCCACTTGAAAACATGTTGACGCATTTTCCCCAGTTTGAAAAGCTGGCAATTCTGTCCTGTGAATCGTCAATGGCTCCAACTGTGTAGGCATACCTGGAACCTGCCGGTGAGGTGTTGCAGGCATCAATGTTACTATTGCCAGCAGCAACAACGATCAGTAAGCCTGAATCGTACGCTGCCCTAACGGCATCATCCAAAACGGCACTCTTTGCTGCTCCCAGTGATAGGTTTGCCACTCCAGGATTCCCGGATTCTCTTCGATGTTTAACGGCAAACTCCAACCCTGCAATGACTGACGAAAGTGAACCTTGACCAAACCTATCAAGAACTTTAACCGACACTATTGAGACCTCCTTTGAAACACCGTATGTTTTCGACCCAATGATTCCAGCAACGTGAGTTCCGTGGCCAACATAATCGTCCGGTGTTGGATCGTCCGAGAAGTTTGGTCCATCCATTGCCCTTCCTTCAAATTCGGGATGATCAACAAAGACACCACTATCGATCACGTACGCATTCACCGATTCCCCTTGATATTCAGCATCGTAGAAGAATTCGGTATCATTCTCGTTGACTGGTCCATCCTGTGACAGTCTAACCAGATGACTAGGTGCATCCTCTTGAGTGTCAATATCGATTGCACGAACAACAATGTCGGGCACAATCTTGGCCACTAGAGGATTGGAAGCCATCCTTTGTATGGCATCCTTGGTAAAGCTTCCGGAAAAGCCTTCAAAATCTCCAAACGAAAACGTTCTGTTGATTCCATCCCTGATATGGGATGCCGTTCTTGCCATGTCGTCCTGAAGGCACAGTTTTTCCATTGTAAATGGTCGCTTCATCTGGATCAGGTATCTGTTTGTCGTTTCGAGTCCACTAGATACAAGGTTTGCCAAGGTACTTCCGTCTGTTGTAGAAGCTGATGGCGGTATGACAAGTGGAAACGCTCTTGCCAATGAGACAAGGGTCAGAACGTACAGGGAAAGAAGCAGGAACGGTTGCATCTGTGAGTAGGTGAGTATAGCAATGTGATGTGAAAGAGAACGGAAAAATGCTAATCAGAAGCTTCTATAGTGGATCTCGTTTAGGTTTGGTAAGTGTGGAAAGAGATTAGTGGAAGATAAAGTAGTTGTAATATGGAGTACTACGAAGAGGGAGAGGTTGCCCATCTATCTGTCTGCGGCTACCCCCACAATTTTGTACGGCGCACGCACCTCCACGATGCAGCTTGCTACCAAAAGACATTGATCTTGGCTGTTGTTGCTGTTGTTGTTGTACCTACGGTTGTGGTGATGGAACGTTGATTGGTTGTCAGAGTCGATGATACCAGCAACATTGGCAGGATGGGTATGGTTGTGGTGTGTTTATGAGTGGAAAAAGGCAGCGTCTTCGTTGAGTAGCTCTTGCTTCTCCTGATGCTTGATATCTTTGTCACAAGCAACCAAACTCAGAGCAACAATCTAACATTCCATGGTTTTGATTACAGTCTGATTAGAAGCAAAACATCGTCTGCCTTTGGTTGTACCTCTTACAAGAGGTTGAAAATAGATCAAAGTTGATCTTCTTCTCCTTTGGCAGGGTAAAGGCAACGGAGTGCGCCCCTCTCCGATGGTAGATCGTGGCCAAGGCAGGGAGTTTCCCCATTGGGCAGTAGACGGGACGGAGGAGAATTTCTTATCTTTTTGGCCAAAACCTCTGGATGGATGCTTCTTCATATATAGGTATATATAGAACGGCACAACTACCCATTCCACGTTTCAGAACAACGTTTGGTCTTTCAGCTTATCACACTGTCATTCACTATTACACTGCTGCAACATGACTTCGCTACAGCTACACCCATTTGACCCTATCCATGAGAAGGAGATTATCCTTACAACAAAGCTGATCAAGGATGCAACAAAGACTTCCGAAAAGCCCCATTTTGTCCAGATGGACAGGCTTGATCCTCCAAAGGAAGACATGATCAAGTACCTCGAAGCAGAAAAGAAGCATCTCACCCCACGTCCAATCTCCAGAGTCGTCTATGCTTACTACTACCTTGGTGTTATCTTCCATAAGGCATTGGTCAACACAACCTACGGTCATATCATCACCGATCAGATCTTACCAAAAGGTGTTGTTGGTCCACTAATTGCAGACGATGCAGCAGCACTTGAAGAGTTGGCCTTGACCCATCCAATGGCCAAGGCTGAGATTGCAAAGTTGAACCTACCACCTCATATCAGAGTCGTTTGTGATCCATGGATCTATGGAACTGACGATCCAAACGAGGATAGATTCTTGATCCAGTGTTACATGTATCTTGCAAATGCATACCATCCAGAGTCGAACCACTATTCACTACCTTTGAAGTTCTCTCCTGTTTTTGAATGTCTGACCAAAAAATTCGTCAAGATGGATTATCTGCCATCTGGAATCGATGCAACCATCACCGATACCAAACCATGGACCGAATTCCCATTTGTCGAGTACCACCCAGATCTAAACGGCGAATCACTGAGACCATTGAAGCCATTGATTGTCCAACAGCCAGAAGGTGCATCCTTCACCGTTGAAGGAACAAAGATCAAATGGCAAGGCTGGGAATTCAGAGTTGTTCCAACTGCAAGGGAAGGATTTGCCATCTATGATATCTTCTTCAAAGGTAGATCCATCATCTACAGATTGTCACTTTCTGAAATGACTGTTCCCTACGGTGATCCTAGAGGTCCTTCCCATAGAAAGCAAGCCTTTGATTTGGGAGATTGTGGATTTGGTGTCAATGCAAACTCTTTGGGCTTGGGATGTGACTGTCTTGGTGTGATCAAGTATTTGGACATTGTCAAGTGTAACGTCAATGGTGATTCCATCCTAACTCCAAACACGGTCTGTCTGCATGAACAGGACGGTGGTATCTTGTACAAGCATGTCAACTATAGAACAAACCATGCCGTTGTTGCCAGAAAGAGAGAGTTTGTCATCCAGACCATTGCCACTGTTGCCAACTACGAGTATGCAGTCAACGTTATCTTTGACCAGGTTGGAGAGATCAGAATCCACGTTAGAGCCACCGGTATTCTATCCACAACACCAATCGAGAGTGGAGTCACCGTGCCATGGGGTACCAACGTTGGACCACTGGTTGTTGCCGCATACCATCAACACATGCTTTCTTTTAGAATCGATCCTGCATTGGACGGTCACAAGAACACCGTTGTTTATGACGATGTTGTTAGAATGGCCCCAGATCCAGTCAATAATCCATACAATGTTGGGTTTGTCACGGAGAGATCCTACGTTGAAAAAGCAGGTTATGTTGATCAATCTCCGTTCACAAACAGATCGTACAAGATCATCAATGAGAACGTGATCAATCCAATCTCCCATAAGCCAGTCGGTTACAAGATTGCCATGCCTGCAAGACAGATGTTACTTGCTGGTGAGGACTCCTATAACAACAAGAGGGCCAAGTATGCCACTCAACAGCTATGGGTTACCAAGTACAGAGACAACCAGTTGTTTGCCGCTGGTGAGTTTACCAACCAATCCAAGATTGATACCGGTCTTGCTGAATGGGCCAACGGTACGGATGACGTCAGAAACACCGACAACGTCGTCTGGGCAACCATGGGTTTCACCCATGTTCCAAGGGTTGAAGATTTCCCAGTGATGCCTGCAGAGGCACATGAGATTATGATCGTTCCTACTGGGTTCTTCGATAAGAACCCAGCATTGGACGTTCCTCAGTCTACCCAAAGCTTCAACAAGTCTGAGTACTTTGCTGAAGGTGGTGTCAAGGCTGATGTTCCTTCCTGTTGCAAGCCAGCCTTGTAGAGTATCTTTTTTGAGCTGTTATTCCCATGTTCTCTTTGTGAATGTCTAATACTTGTGTTTCTTTGTCGTACTACTTCTTCTTTTTTTGGGTTCATATATATATTTACACTTTTTGAACTGGGGAGTTCCCATACTACATTGCAATTCATAGATATATATATTATTATATTAAAGTCTTCTTTGGCATCGTACGATGAAATGTTCTCTTCTGTGTGGTCTATCCTCAGATCCACAGCCATGAACAGATTAGCGGCCGCCCCAGCGCACCACATAAGCCAGGCAGTTGTTACATCATTGGTACATTATATGATCCCCAGATCAACAAAGGGTGTCTCGCAAAACTTATTGGTGGATAAAGAAGTAGAGGCATCTTGACAGAAAAGTGCGACAACTTGCCGCATTGGGAATGTTGTAGCTTAGGCAACCTGGCTGGACGGCACGGTACGGCGCGTTTGGCAGGGCGTGCCCGAAGATGGGATGAGCATCGGGGAGTTTTTCAAAGGGTGTCTTACAGTATGGCTAAGTAGCACTGGATCATACGTTAGAATGAATGTGTATGTTCGATCCTATCCTTCAAAAGACTCCAAACCCTACTCACTGCTGAATCAAGTATGGTAATTGATTTGGGGAGGAAGAAGCGGGTCCAGGCTCATTCGGTATGAGAGAGAAAGAGCCACGACATCTGGGGCCACTTGCTCGGCTGGGGATTCCCAAAGCGGAAGCTGGATGCCACGCGTCAACAGCACACTCGAGGATGGTGAAATATTTTTGGTAGCCGTTGCATTAGAATGAGACGATGAGATGAGATGGGAAGTCTATGTCAAGCAAACAACTGTAGAACATGGCACGATGACGAACGGCTTGCGGGCGTCTCCAAAGTTGAAGCGTTTCCAACAATCAGACTCTCTTGTTGGTATTGAGATTCCCAATCCGGGCTGATAGCACCTAACCTATCCACCCCAACCATGTTTCATTTCTTATTCTTGACTATATATAA
This sequence comes from Ogataea rishiriensis, assembly GCA_030569615.1. NCBI lineage: Eukaryota > Fungi > Ascomycota > Pichiomycetes > Pichiales > Pichiaceae > Ogataea > Ogataea rishiriensis. Next base: position 807,272 of record JAJMLH010000001.1, on the reverse strand, counting down.
GGGCATGATGGTTCGCCGTTTCTTCTTGATCCACCAACCACTTTTTCTTCATAGTTTAGGACAGTTTGTATCGTAGTATAACCATCACACAATCACATCATCATGTCCGCTCCACACCCATTCGACCCAGTCACCGACGCCGAAATCAGGCTGTCCGCAAAGTTGATCAAGGATGCCACAAAGGGTCCAGACCAACCACACTTTATTCAAATCGATAGAGTCGACCCACCAAAGAAGGACATGGTTAGATACTTGGAGGCTGAAAGAAACGGTGTCGCTCCACCACAGATTTCAAGAACAACGTACGCCTACTTCTACCTCGGTCTAGACTTCCACAAGGCCCTTGTTAACACCACCTTTTCCCACGTTATCACCATCCAGAAACTACCAAAGGGTGTTCAAGGTCCATTGTTGCCAGATGACATTGGCGAGATTGAAGATCTATGTATGGTCCATCCAAAGGTTCTTGCCGAGGTTGAGAAGTTGAAGCTTCCATCCCACATCAGAGTTGTCTGTGATCCATGGATGAACGGTACCGATGGTAAGGAGGATAGACTCTTGATCCAATGTTACATGTACCTAGCAAATGCTCATCACCCAGAATCAAACCACTACTCCCTACCTCTAAAGTTCTCCCCTGTTTTCCATGGTCTAACCAAGGAGTTCATCAGAATGGACTTCTTGCCAGCAGGTGTTGATGAGACGGTTACTGAGACTCAACCATGGACTGATTTCCCATTCGTCGAATACCACCCAGATCTAAACGGTGAATCGCTAAGACCATTGAAGCCATTGATTGTCCAACAGCCAGAAGGTGCTTCGTTCCACTTTGAAGGTAACAAGATCAAGTGGCAAGGATGGGAGATGAGAGTCATTCCTAACGTTAGAGAAGGTTTTGCCATCTATGACATTCACTTCAAGGGTAGATCCATCATCTACAGATTGTCTCTTTCCGAGATGACCGTTCCATACGGTGATCCAAGAGCACCATACCACAGAAAGCAAGCCTTTGACTTGGGTGATTGTGGATTTGGTGGTAACGGTAACTCTTTGGCTCTAGGTTGTGACTGTTTGGGTGTCATCAAATACTTGGACTGTAAGAGAATCACCGCTGCTGGTGAACCAGTCTTGATCCCAAACACTGTCTGTTTGCACGAACAGGATGCCGGTATCCTTTACAAGCATGTCAACTACAGAACTGACCATGCCGTTGTTGCTAGAAAGAGAGAGTTTGTTGTTCAAACCATTGCTACTGTTGCCAACTACGAATACGCTCTCCAGATCATCTTTGATCAAGTCGGAGAGATCAGAATCCACGTTAGAGCAACCGGTATCTTGTCCACCATGCCAATCGAGAAGGACACAACTGTCCCATGGGGTACCAACGTTGGTCCAATGGTGATGGCTGCCTACCATCAACACATGCTTTCGTTCAGAATCGATCCTGCTTTGGACGGTCACAACAACACCGTTGTTTACGACGATGTCGTTAGAATGTCTCCAAAGGATAAGATCAACAAGTATAACGTTGGTTTCATCACCGAGAGATCCTACGTTGAAAAGGCTGGCTATGTTGACCAATCTCCATTCACAAACAGATCGTACAAGATCATCAATGAGAACGTCATCAACCCAATCTCCCATAAGCCAGTCGGTTACAAGATTGCCATGCCTGCAAGACAGATGCTTCTAGCTGGTGAAGACTCATACAACAACAGCAGAGCCAAGTTTGCCACTCAACAAGTCTGGGTTACCAAGTACAGAGACAACGAATTGTTTGCCGCTGGTGAATTCACCAACCAGTCTCAAGAGGACACTGGTCTGGGCGTTTGGGCTAACGGTAAGGATAACGTTAGAGATACCGATAATGTTGTTTGGGCTACTCTTGGTTTCACTCACATTCCAAGAGTTGAGGACTTCCCAGTGATGCCTGCCGAAGCTCACGATATCTCCATCGTTCCATTTGGTTTCTTTGACAAGAACCCTGCTCTAGATGTTCCTCAATCGACTCAAAGCTTCAACAAGTCCGAGTTCTTCAAGGATTCCAATGTTTCTAATGTCGCTACCGCTGGTTCACCATGTTGCAAGACCAACCTATAAGCATCTGCTCCTGTTTCTATCTATCTCTAATCATGTTATACCGTCCCATCTTCAATTCTCTCTCCTGCTTCAAATATCTGTTTATTTTTGGATTATCTCTTTGCTTATAAATACAATTCTTGTTTGCTTTTCGACCTTCGTCTCTTTAGTAGTAGCTCGTAAAATAGTCCACCTGATCATCAATCGTGCGGCTATTGTTCGGTAGCTGACACAGCCGTAAAACTCTAATTGTGTTCGACTGCATCAAAACATCCAAAAATGTAAACAACCATCTCAACGGAGCGTATCAACTTGAAGACGGAGCAATAGATGAAACGACAAAACCCTTGTATCGTTCTCATTTGAAGACCCCAGAATAACAGTTTTGCTAGCTGCGCTAATTTTTCATTGCATCATTACATCCTTTGCTATTTACCGGGCTACTGTTGTATCTCCAATCCAACACCCAATTACGACGAGTCATATCTGGGGTCACGTCACATCTTAATACCAGTTACCTCCCAACCCGAATGATCAGGTTCCACTAGAATATATCACATAAACCAATTGAAAAGTACATCAGCAAATATACTAGAACCACTACAATGATAATCATACCTGACAACAACGTACAGGATGAAATAGTATATAAACCCCCAATAGATCCACTCCGACTGTTGCTCCAAGTGGTGTTTCGCTTTTACAACTGCAGAGGATCCCATCACTTACTGGTACCTTACTCTTACCCTCTGATAACAGAGACACATTTGCAACAGCTAACGGCACAACACATCAAGGGTGATTATATAAGTGGAAAGATAGGTAATGCAATGTTAAGATCAGCAAGCAAGCGAGTTGGAATAACAGGAGGAGGAGTGGCTCGGCCATTGTCTGCATCCAGCGGTATGATGTTGATGTTTGGTGCAACTTCTACTCCACTACGGCCTGTCTCCGAATCGTTCAGTGAGTTCTCAACGTTGATCAGTTCGGAGTGGACTAGGAAACTAGGTACAGAGAATTTGTCTTTGAACCCAAAGAGATTCTCATCTTCTGGAGTGCCACAGAATGGCAAGAAATCAAGCGCCCCACTATCCTCGAAAAAGATTTCGTCGCCTTTCAATTTTACGGCGGAGACGAACGAGGTGGAATTGAATAGAGACTATCAAGACATCAAGATAAGCTTGGATGAGGCTTCCAACCACTTCAAGCTACCAAGTGACATCACTTCAGATTCCACAAAGGCAGTGGTCAAGCTTCTCAAGAAAACAATAAAGAAGAAGAAAGGTCGCTACTCGTTGAAACCAACAGCAATGAGAAGACGCATGTCTAGAATGTCACTGAAGAAGCCACAACAGCCAGAACGTGAATCGTTTTCAAAGGAGTTGATAATGTCCGATTCGGAAAGAGACTTGGTTGATGCATTAGTCAAGGAGGTGAAACGGTTGAAACTTGACTTACCAATTGCTGAGTATAGCGAGATCCTTGCTGATCACAAAAGAAGCTTACTTATAAGGGCCAAGAACGTGGATGTCCTACTGAGAGACTCAGAACCGCTCACTGATTTCTCACGGTACTGCATGCTGGAAAAGGACGCCATTTTTGCAAGGTTCCCATTGGCAGCCGTCAGTGTTGTTCTATTTTGGCTTATTGCAACTAGAATCTGGGATTCCTTGTCCGACCGTGAAAAGTTGAACAAATCGCGTATCAGCGTCAACCCTGATTACTCTTTCGCATCACCTGCAGAGCTTCAACGGTTTCTTGAATCTGAGGATTCATCCATATCGAGTGATGGTATTCTCAGCGAGGTTGAGTATGATAATGACTACATCGTCTTTGATGTTGATCTCACCAATCAGATTGCTCTTTCTCCCTGCAAACACTTACCAAAATTTACCGCTGGTGAGTCAGGGGATAGTAATAAGGAGAACGCGTTTTATGGAGTTGACAACAATCCGCTGCTGGAAACTTCTGTGTCATCACGTTCTTCCCCCTCGCTTTTGAACAACGCTTCAACATCTATTGCCACTTTGCGTGACTCAGGATCTGGTAGTGGTGCTGGCTATGGTAATAATACCGTTCATGAGTCACCCCAAATTCCCTTGGAAAGTTCAGTTTACAATCCTTTCAAAAGTTCTTCGGCTCTAACCGATGAAGACGATGACGATGACGATGATAGAGACGAAGAGCATGAATATGTTCCGGAAGAGAACACCATTGATACCACATGTCACAATGACGACTCACAAAGATACCTTGAAGCTTCAACTTCCGAGGCCAATATCTCATTGCACAAACCCACTGATGGCCATCACTACGTAATCGATCATGATTCAACCACAACAGTCTCAACCCCTACGCCAAGGGAGAAAAATGATCTGGCCATTTTGAAGCATTTGGATGAGAGCCTTTCCATGTCAACGCCAATACTCGACAGGCTATTGGCGCAGGCAAAGTTGAAAGACCTGATGGAGTCTTCAAGGCCTCATGCCAGAAGACCTTCAAGAGGATCGGAATTCAATGTCGAGAACCTTACGTTCAACAGTAAAGTGGATAATTTTGAAAAAATGAGTGGTGGAAAGCCAAAGTCTGAGTCATTCTGGAAAAGAGTCAGCAAAGTGAAATCGCTTTACCAAAAACAGTTTTTCATGTCATCGTCAGCATCATCGTCACCAGCGAAGAATGGCAAGACACCATTGGCTGATCCTCAATTTTCTGACCAAAAGATGACCCAAAACGAAGAACCACGGTTTTACAACGAGACAAAAGAAAAGGCCAAGCAACCGACAAAACTGATTCGCCCACTTTCTGAACGGTTGGCAGATCTCCTCTATTCTCGAATCAGAGATATGGCCGAGTCGTCAGAGTTCCGCGATAGAGTGATCCATCCAGTTCATCTCTACCAGAGGTTCGCACCACAGGGTAAGCCATGGAGCTTGATGATGATCACTGAGAAATGGCAGTACTACCTTGCCTTCAAGAGACTGTACATTAACATAATTGAGAATTATGATGTTTACTGGGAGACTGATCCGGCCAGAGTGGAAGAGATTGCCAGTATCTGTCTTGAATTCATGGAGGTGGGTCTTCCAATCGTTGTGTTCTGCTCGTCTTACTATGATGAGTGACGTGACAATCTGCATACTTCTTAACACATTTCTGTGTTAACCTAATACTTTCATTTTGTGTGTCTGATTATTTTTTTTCTTTGACGAACGCTTCAAACTTCGGTTCTTTACCAACATCTCTCTTAGTAATAAATAATAGATCTGGAATAACAATGATGTAACTATCAAAGATAAAGTAAAAATGCCGATTGATCACTGGAAATTATCAGTTGAAGAAATAGTTGTGATGACAATCCAATTCCGTCTATCCATCTTTATCAATGCTTAACTTTAGACCAAAAACCCAATAAAACAGCCATCCAATATCCTTTCAAAGTTGACCCACCGATGATACTTGTTGAAGAGCATAGTTCCATCCTTTCCTGCGCATCCCATCAAGATATCAACTCCACCAGGATGATAGTCAAGATACGGTGTAAGATTGTATATCTTCCTATCCAAACTGATCCAATAATCATCAGCCTTATTGTGCCTCTTGAGTTCTTCCTTTGTAATTCTAATGGGGAAATCAGAAGGGTCGATACCTTTGACATTGGTCGTTCGTTTTCTCTCCTCCCAATCCATTGCTGAGTGGCCTGGTTTCAACGCTGCCTTTTGACGGCGTGGTCCTGCTCCTGGTGCATCCATCCTTTGAGGGGAGTTTAGAGCTGGAAAAACACCATTTGATGTTATTGAGGATGGTGATGATGGTGATCTCAAGGAGTGTGATCCTGATGGTGATAGAATGTTGCGAGATTGTGAGATGGAGGAGGACGGAGATGCTATTGATCTTGAATGTTGTAGTCGCTGCTTTTGCAATTCTGCAAGACGTTGTCTGGCAGATGTATGGGTAGACTGAGATACCGTTGGTGCCCTCTGAGTAGTGGAAGATGTCGGTATTGGTGTTGAACCTTGATCAGGTTCAGTTGTTGTGATTATAGGTACTCCATCTCGTCTGGCCGCACTAAGGTCTACCATTGTAATCAGTACTTAGCAGCTCATCACTCTTGAATCCTCTGAAATCTTGTACGATCTGATGAACAGACAACTGGATGACTCTTTTGCAGGCTATGCCTCTATATAATCATCAATGATGGATTGATTGACAAAGAGTGTGTATTGGTTTAGGCAAAGTTGACTGTTTGGACTATCAAGACTGAAAATAAAACTTTTGGCATGGACCCCTTGTTGCACTGCCTTCATTTACATTTACGACAATTCAACCGGCAAAGAGTACTATGAAATAAGGGGGTAAATTGAATGATGCCAATCAATACGGATTTAAATTAAATTCATTAATGGGTGGGCCAAAACGTACCGCTAAATTTGTAATGTCTGGTTATACAGCTCAGGCTGGATGGATTCAGGCTTGAGGCTGATAGACCTGCAAGATAGCCGTGGGACTAACTTCTACTGCTTCACTGGGGCCTGTCAACTTGATAGAATCCATCCATTTGGCAAAGAGATCGGCCTGTCTTTCCTCATTACCTTTGTAACAGACATAGTTTTTGCCGGTACTATCATCACCAATTGAAGGTGCACTAAAATCATCGATTGCCAAGTCCTGGTACCTAATAACAGACATATTCTTACAGCGTTCAATGATGAATCTATTCAACGAGCTCGTTATACGAATATCAATAAGGCAATCTTGACAGTCATGCACTCGCAATTGGTGTGCCTCTCCCGAGATTCCACACTGTGACAGGTTGTTCGTTAACAGGTATGTCCTGGGGCTGACTTGGAAAATGCAACTTTGACAGTTTTCTAAAGTTACGGTTTGCACCTCCAAAGATTTGGGGACATCTATCAAGCACTGTCGTATGTTTTTGAAATACAGTGTTTTTGAAGATGTCATTGAACTGGTGACTATGATTGTCTCATTGAAAAGGTTGGCAAACGTTGGGATCTGTTCTTTGTAGTGCTCTTTCAGTGTTTCACTGGACTGATCTGGAGTTGTGGTACTCTCTTCGTTTTGAGACGGCAGAATGGTGGGTATGGATCTAAACTTGAACTTTCTCTGATGAAAGCTTTTGCTCTTGTCATCAAGCTGTAACACCAGTAAATCAATAGTTCTAGAATAATTCTTGAGATCATACTGGGGTAGTTCCTGGGTCTCCATCTTGGTCGACAGCCAATTTTTGAGCTGCTTGATATGGGTTCGTGCCTCTGACAATTCGGCTGTTGAGTTTGATTGATCAATCAATGATTTGATCTCTATATCAAACGTAAATATGAGAGTAATGTTAGTAAACGTGTAAATGCACCAGTCTATTTGAAAATCTTGACATACCATCTTTGGAAGACAGAAAGTCTTTGGAGATGCCCTTCAACGTGCTCATATTGAGGCAATTCTAGTTTATTAATCAGTAGAACGCAATCTGACTGTGGACAAGAGTTTATCTATGCTTTTTCTGTTCGTTAGAAAGGATCAAAGGTTTGTTTTGATCCAACAGAGAGGCTTTGCTACAGTCTTCTCATAATGTACGCGCATCATATTGAGCCGCACGCCGACGCCCTACATAATCCATACAATTTAGGTTGAAAGAAGCCATCTTGAAACGTACACATATTAGTGGGATACCTATACCACGAATGACTAAATGACAAAACAAAAAAAATGCAACAAAGCTAGACAACAAACAGGTGATTGGGGCCAAAGGGAATACTCCAAGAGACGCAGAATGACGGATCTATATGTCATTCCTGTTGGAGCGACGAACGGCGACTTGCTGATGAAGCTGAACCTCCGTTACCACCCTTGGCGCCGGCACCACCAGTACTTCTATTTGTGATCCTCTTTGCAATGATTCTATGCTCGGTCTCTCTTGTAAACGCGTCAAACTCGGCAATCTTAGAATTGATGAATTCAATGGCCTTACCTCCTTCCCTTGCCAAGATCACCCTCAAGATCAACTCCCTCGTTGAAAAACAAGTGTTTTCAAAAGCCTGATCAAAGTCCTTCTCTTCTTCTTTGCGTCTGGATGAAACGGTTCCTTGCCTCATCACCGAAGTTCCCCTTCTCAACGAACCATTCGAGGAGATTCCCACTGGTGCGTTGTCACTATCATCAACGCGGGAATTGAGCACCTCCTGACAGCGTAACAAGGTTGCATTGTACTGAGTACGTAGTGCCTGTGGGTTCGAATAGTAGTGTGAACGGACGGCTAGTAACTGATGCAACTCGGGAGTGACTAGTCTATGATGGATCGATTCGTCCAACGACTGGCAAACGACAAAGAACAGCTTGAAGACCCAACTGACGACTCTTTCCAACTGATCTGTAGACACGGGCATGTCGTCCGACGACAGGCTCATGTTTTTGACCTGTGATGAGAGACGATTCAACAAGTTTCTTTCCTGGTATGCGGTGGATGCTGCTTGGAGTTGTCTCTTCATCTTTTGGGAGTTGATTGCCGCTAGTGGTGGTAATAGTAGGTTTGTTGCTTGTGTGATCATGACTTGCCATGAGGTTATCACCATTTCATCAACTGCTTCACCTTCAAGGAACTGACTCACCCCGTTGACCGTTGAGGTGAAGGCATCGCAAACTTCAACGATGCATGCGTCGGTGACTTCTGCGGGATTGTCATCCCCTTCGAAAAAGTCAATGATTCTATAAAAGTCTGGGGACTCGGCAAAGACAGCATTCAAGGTTTTTTTGGTAAAGACAGACTTGATCATTGCGGTATGTTTGGAGACCAACAGTTTTATGATTCTTTGTAGGGATCTCAACAGGGTTGTTCTTGTCCTACCGATGAAAAAGATCGGATCGTTCCTAATCGTTTCGAAAGAATAAATCAAATGCAAGTTGACTCCTGAATTGTTCTTGAGAATGATCGATTGTTGGGTACCATCCTTGCTTAGATCAAACCTCAAGGGGAGTTCGAAGGAGGCCATTATTCTGGATTCATTCGAACTTATCTCGTTGAAGATTCTAAACTGGAGACCACCATCAACACGAGACTCGTCAAGAACGGTTTCAAACTCTTCGTTCCATTCAGGGTATGCCTCATCCTCGATTGTTCTAGTTCTGTTTTCGATGCACCCTGTAACCCTAACGAACGAGCTCAGTTTCTTTCCGGTATCCTTATCCTCAATGTTGTCAGCTTTCAACACGTTGATACAGATCAACATGCCTCTGCCTGTCCTGGTTGCCAGATTGGCGGCATTTCTCGACTTGTTGATGACCCTTGAAAAGCTTTCCAACAGCTCATCCTCAAAGATGGAATCCAACTTGTTTGTGACTTGATACAAGTTGTTGATCTTGACATAGGTTGGACACATACTGTCAAGCTCTGCATCGTCCCTTATTAGACTATCGACAACATCGGAAGACAAGGTTTCTGCATAACTGTTGAGAATGTTTGAAATCGCCTCGTATATCAGAGTGCACATTGTTGCATTTTGGTAGTGGTCATACCAGTTCAGCGCTGTAACATCGTTCAAGTGTTTCTCAAAGAGTTCAAACAGATTCTTGACGCTGATGCTGTATCCACACATGTCCATGTTGACATAGGTATCTGCCTCCATTGCCTTGATGGATAAGCTTGTCAGCTGTTTGCACCAGTCGACGCATTGGGAATAGTAATCCAAATAGAAAAACTTTTCAATGATTTCGCTAAACTCATGCTCCGGGAACTCTGACCATTTTTTAACAGCCATGATCATGTCCAGTATCTGTTTGTACAGTTCCTCTGGAACAGGAGCACCTGTTGCCTTCAACGTTCTTGTGAATTTCCTCGTTGCTGGATCAAAAGTTGCATCGTTACAGATGAAACTAACGATGTTTCTCACATCCGTCAAGGATTTTTTGGCAAAGTAGTGTTTCAACGGCCAACTGATACACCAGTGGTCGGCGTTGCGTTCTTCGAAATCCTTGATTGCTTCGCTGCTTAGGAAAATTAGGTCTCCAGTGACCGAGTCCAATAGTCCAAAGATATCTTCGAACGAGACGGATGCATCCTTTGGGACTGCCGCGACTCTTTGCTTGTACCTTGACTTTTTCACGCTGTTCAACTTTGAATTGAACGAATCTTTGAAATCTTGAGGGATTCCAAAGACACAGTTATACTTGATCTTTGTTAGTCCGTCCTGTATATCCCTCATCACTTTTGGATCGTCAAACATGTCGGGAAGCATCTGGACCACTCTTTCCAGGATGGGTCTACTGATGGTCTGCAACAGTGAACACTGGTCCTGTATTCTGAGTGGCCAACTTTCCGGTTTGTAAGGTAGGCAGCAGTGTTCTAGTAGTCTCTTTGCAGTATCTCTCGCAACCAGTGTGATCGATGGATCGGCACCCACTTGGGACACGGCCCTAGCGTAGGCCTTGATAACAGAGATGAAAACCTCGTATCCGTCCAACTGCCAGACGAAACAGCAGTCTCTTAGAATGGCCAAGGATGCCTCGTCCAGCACAGCGTTATCCTTCAAGAGCACGTCGAGTATGAGATCGAAGCAAACGTATGGGTTCTCTGGAGACACGGGTCTTGCCCTTGTTCCTGTTGGGTTATAGTTGTCCCTCTGTTGTTGGAACCTGTCCAAAGCCTTGTCGATGAATTTGGACCTTCCCATTTTCCACTCGTTGAACCTCTCCAAAGCCTTTTCGGTAGTGCCGAAATCGGTCTGTTTGTACCTGTAGTAGGACATTCTACTGTTGAGTTCGTTGATGATATCCACCTCTCTACATTCTCCTTTCAAAGCCAGGACTCGGTTACTCAAGTGCTGCAACGTTGTGCCGTATACCCTTTTGATGATTTGAAACTTTGGCAATTCTGCAATCTTCAAGTTTGGAGTGACTTTTTTGGAGACAATGTTGAGTCTGTGCGAGAGTAACGAGGAGCGTTGTTCCGGCATTGATTTCATTGCCAACATGAAATCTATAAAGTATGCCAAGTATAGGAAGTGGAAGGAAGGGTTTGTTGGGTCTATACGGGCCAACGTCTTTGCTGCAGCTAGTTGGAACACGTTGATGAGTTTGTTGATGTCTCTGTCGATTGACTGATCCCAGTTTGTTTCGAATTCCAAGAGCATCAATTTGAAATGCGGTTCGTCTTCAGGGTCCATACCAACGTCTTGCAAGCCAATGTTATGGCCTCTCTTCATGCTGGTCAGTTTTGCTGCTAGTTCGTAATAGATGGATTCCGGTCTTAGGGAGGGCTGTTTGTGGAATCCCAGCTTGCCGGATCTTGAATTGCCAGAGTATGAGGAGTCATTGGAGACTGTTCTACCGAGAGTTGGAGCAGAGGTGCCGACATACTCTGATATACTTCTGGGTAGGAAATGGGGATCACTCTTGTACATTATGTAGACCGCCTTTATCAAAGGGTCTAGCGAGATTGATGGATCCATGGCTTGTTGTTGCTGCTGATGCTGTTGATTCGAAGATTATTGATCCAATGGAAAGAGTATTGCCCATATGCAGCTGTGAACTGGTGGAAAGTGGGTGCTGCTGTTTGCTGTTTGCTGCTGCTGTGTCGAATGAAGAACAGATTGGATATCTTTCAAACGCGCTTCCGAGATATGAGAGATGAGGTCTGTTGATGCTTTGCAACGCAACCTCTAGAAGACAGTTGTCGAAATGAAGGATCTAACCGAGTGATTGCCAAAGGACAAACAAAGGAAGTATTGAGAGGAATTGAATGATTGGGCAATGGTTGGTTGGTTTGTTCAAGTTGTTCAAGTTGTGTATATTAGAGGAGGCACTTGCAAAGAAAGGGTGATGTGGTTGGTTTTGAGGCACCTCCTCATACTCCAGTAGCACGGCCCGGTTGGTTTCAAGCGGCAATGTCCGGTGCAGCTCTCTCCCCGGTGGCATCGCCCCATTGCCGTGGTGGCGAGGCGAGGACGAGGCGAGAACGAGGCGGGACTCTCCCCTGTGCTGCCCAGGGGGGGCCACTCCCAGGGGAAGTGGCACAGCCTCGGACACCGCCTTGTTTTTATGCCATCCTTTGAAGTTGAAACTTTTCACCAAAGCCAGCGAGAAACGACACAAGTAGCTTCTACATGTCTTTGCAACTTATACCATTCGAGAAGAAAATGTCGGTTTTAGGCAGTTTACGGGGTAACCTTCAAAACATCCCAAAAAAGCAAAACATAGAGGATATATCCCCAGACTACTACAGCCACCATGCCTTCAAATAGCAAGAACTCTGTCTTGCACCTCCATACCATTGAACACGGTGGCACTGTACAGGACCATGGTGGATCAAAAGACAACACCAACTATCAACAACAGCAGCAGCAGCAGCAGCTGCAGCAACAACAAGAAACAAAGCAGGATCATCAATCCATCAACAATGAGGTTAATCAGTACTTCCAAAGCATAAACTACACAGATGATGTTCAGTCGGTCGTCAACGCCAACACCTTTGGTGATGTCGATTTGAGCGCGTTGCACAACGATGACTTCCAAATAGACCCGCAAATCACTGCATCTTCTTCGTCACACCCAAACTCAAACAAGGACGATGAAACTATGAGTGCAGCAGCAGCAGCAGTGGCAGCCTACCAGATCCAGCTCCAGAACAAAAAGGATCAGGATCGATCAGAACTGCTGGCTCAAAATGGCAAGACAATAACCTCTCAAGTAGACAGGCAGACCAAACCTTCAAAAAAGGTGCCTAGACCATCAGCAACAACCGCTGCAAAGAGATCACCGGTGGTTTCAACACTTTCGAAACTATCAGATACATCGGCTTCTAGACCTATACAATCGTCAATCATAGTAACACACCCTGCCAAACGGACAGTCTCCAGTTCCTCAGATAACACTACCTCCACTGCTGTTGCTCAACAGAATACCGCTGAAACGTTCAGTCTTCTTGACGTTCCACCAGGAGTGGATCCAAAGAAGATGTGCCGTTTTTGTGGCAAGACGTTTGCCCATCCAGGCTCACTAGGAAGACATCTTGACAACCGTAAAGGCTCTTCGCTCCATCCACCAGAAGAGATTGAAAAACTACGTTCGAACGTTGCACGTAGGGGTAACCCGGAAGAGGTCAAGCTCCGTCGTTCTCAAAGGGCAAGGGATTACAACAGGCGTGACTATGTCAGGGTGAAGAACAGAGAGAGAAGAAAACAGCAGAGTAAAGTGTACAGGGTGAAAGAGTTGGAACATTTGAAGTTTTACAAGAGGTTGAGCCTTCCCATCCTACCTCAACATCCATCATTCCCAAGAATGGTACTTTTCTTCTTGCCGCCTTCGCTGTGGCCTCATGATCCTCCCACTTTTCAAACGTTCGATACTTTGGTCAAGCGGTTTGCAACAAACGATGAGGTTCAAGACAGTCTGACACTGTTGAACCTACCCCCAAAGTCGAAGAGGAACGAACAGCAGCAGCAGCAACAGCAAAATAACGATACGGTATCGGTGCAAACAGAGGTTAAAATGTACACGGAAAAGCTAAAGACGGCATACGAGAACTGGCAAACCTTACCAACCGAGGCGAAGAAGGACATGTGGATCAGAGAACAGCGTATCTGTGCACAGGAGGCACTTGGATCGCTCACCTTGTTTGATCTGGCAGTGAGAGAAAGCCAGGCTTTGAAAATGATGGAGATCAAAAAGTTGGAGATTGCCAATACCACCGACGGTTCAAAGGCAGATGATCATCAGTTGGATGGAACTACAAACAGTACCAACAATCATAGCGAGGATGAAAATGTCAATTCTTCGGACGAGGAAGGTGCCTCCAATACCGGGTTCTTTGACGATGTCTCCGACTCGGATTCGGATTTGGAGGATGATGTTAGGTCGCACAAGAGACTGAAGAAGAGTCAAGAGGGTAGTGGTGAGTATCGTGAAGAGGAAAACAAGCAGCACGACGACGATGTTTATGTCAAGGTTGAAATGGAGGCTGCTGCTGCATTGGCTGCTGTTGCCGCTGCTGCCGCTGCTGCCGTTGTTGTCAATGGTGACGATGATGATAGTATCAGCGATAGCAACGGACAGAAATGATTCGAATGATCTTGAAGCATTGTCTAGTCTTAGATCCGACCCCCTGTTTTAATATACACAATTGTACATCCATATTACTGTAGGTATGCTTTGGGCAATGTAGTCTGGGACAGCTGCCTCCATTTCTCGGTTTCAACAACCAGTTGCCGTGCGGCTACAACTTGAAGACCAACATCCCTGTTGAACGTATGTGGTCAAAGTGCACGATCTGAAACTTGAGAGGAGATATATTGCTCGAGTGGTAAATAAGAAACGAGGTACTCCTAAAAAATTCATCAAAAAAAGAAGATGAATTAGAATTAAAAAAAGAAATGTTTCAAGGTAGAACCTGTCTTGGGATGTTTTGGGAGCCACCTTGAAAATTGCCTTTTTGGGCCCACTCAATGGTAGCACCCGATGCACCTTATCAGTGAGACTAACTGATTTTTCACCTGGTACCGCCCCAGGACTTTTAAACTTTTTGTATCCACCTTTCAAAAATACCAATCTATGCTCAGTTGGATGTTTCAGCTTTGACCATCACATCATCGAGCCAATAAAAGCAGTTATCTTCAGGTAAGATCCATCGTACCACAGAGTTGAAACATGGGGTGGAGTCTTTGGTGAAAGCGCTGCAGAACAGAATCTTGGGTCAGATTCGATACTGATTCTATCTATCAGAAAAGTTGATTTCTAGGAACCACCAGAGATATAAAATGAACGTCAAATCTTCCAACTTTTATCCAATCTGAAGTGCAATTTTACCATAATTCCTCCAATTCATCATCGAATCAACCAAACATTCAATCTACCACACTCACTTTACAAAAATGAACTCTAAACTTGCCGCTTCCCAAAACTCCCAACCAACAGCCGGTACTTCTGATGATTCAGACTACTCCTATGCTGACTTCCTCAAGAGAATCAGTCCATCCTATGGAATGCTTGGAATCTACTGTACCATTGCCTAAGGCTCCTTCTGCTGTTGATCCAACCTAGAGCTATGTGCCACTTCCATCGTTGAACTTTTAGTTCTATCTTTTAATAACTTTCCATTTATCAGTGTGACTTCACATTCATATTGAACCCTTTTCCAAATTTTAATCTCTTGCTTCAAACCATGCTGGTATTTCAACCGTGGCCAGAATTATAGTCTTCAGCTTTCTTTGCCTCGTTGTTGTCCTTCGTGTCTATTTGAAACTTGAGATTCTACACTTCTATTTTTTTTACAAAAAAACGCCCTTTTTTTGTTTCTTCTATAGGATTAATCCAACTAACCCTTTGAGAGATAGATTCACGTCGAAGAGTAACAGACCAATAGGTCAATAGCAAAGACTAGGCTGCACACAAAGACTGATCACTCTGAGATCTTTTCTGAGTTAGTCCATTCGATGCCGAGTGACAAAGTCATTGACCGAGTCATTTCTGACATCCAAATACTTTTCAAGACGTTGATTAGTTGCTGTCCAAACATCATCCATCCATCCATTTATCGTTGTTGACAGTCGTTGCTACCAACACCACAGCATGACGTCACAAATCACGTAGCAATAAAAGCTGCCTCGCCTCATTCGCCCCATCCGGCCAAGCAACGCTAGAAAAGTGTGGCACTCTCTCGATTGCTCGATTGCTGCCCTTGGCTTGCTGTAGGAGGGAGCCCCGGGGAGACACGCGGGAAACTGCCCCACGCTCGTCCTCCGCCCCCCGTCCTCCGCCCGTCCACGCCCGTCCACGGGGGGCCCAACGCCAGTCTGACGCTCTTCGGGCTGACCAACCAATATAAAGAGTCTGAAAAATCAACAATGCTACAGATGGCGTACCCCAGCGAGCATTTAGACATTTTTATATAGACCCTTGTTCATAACCTCCTTCTTTTTAAGACATTCAACCTATGGAAACAACCCAATTGCTTTGATACAACACTTATCGACTAATTCCACCTCAATTGACCTCCAAAGTAATGTCCTTTTTAGCAGCAAGACTACCATCAAGAGCATCAAAGTTCATCATTCCAGCAGTTGCCGCCGCAGGTTCCGCATACCTATACTCCAAGATGTCCACCTCAACAATCAAGAATGAACCAGCAGCAGTCCTACAAGGAAACGACGAATGGGTCGACTTGAAGGTTAACGCCATCAAGGATGTCTCCTCAGACACAAAGATCATCACTTTTGGTTTCTCATCTGTCGAATCCCGTTCTGGTATGGTCGTTGCCAGTGCTCTTCTGACAAAGTTTGTCACCGAAAAGGGCTCAAACGTTGTTAGACCTTACACCCCAATCACCGATGTTGAGGATCTTGGATCTTTGGACTTGCTGATCAAGAGGTACGAAGGTGGTAAGATGTCAAACCATATCCACAGCTTGAAAGTTGACGACTTTTTGGCCTTCAAGGGTCCAATCGTCAAGTGGAAATGGGAACCAAACTCCTACAAGGAACTAACCTTGATTGCCGGTGGTACCGGTATCACTCCAATGTACCAATTGATCCACCAAATCTTGAAGGTTAAAGATGACAAGACCAAGATCACCCTACTTTACGGTTCCAAATCTCTCGATGATATTCTATTGAAGGATACCCTTGATACCTTGGCAAAGAAGAACAGCGACCAGTTCAAAGTTACCTACTTTGTCGACAAGGAACCATCCTCACCACAGGCTAACACCGTGACCGGTTTCATCACCAAGGACGTTTTGCAAAAGGAGCTGCCTGGTCCATCCGACGATACCCATGTGTTTATCTGTGGTCCTCCACCTTTGTACAAGGCCATCTCTGGTGCCAAGGTTTCTCCAAGTGATCAAGGTGAAGTTTCTGGTGCTCTTGCTGAACTTGGCTACAACAAGTCCCATGTCTTCAAGTTCTAATTGTTTGGCTTTCACCCCTGTTTTAGAGTCTGTGTTCTTTCTTTTTGAACTGCATGTTTTTTGATTGGGATTTATTTGAATTTACTCATGTCTTTCTTTCGTTGTTTATTTTTGTTATTGCCGTCTGTGAATCATACACGTTTCTGTTCAATCCTATAGTAAAAGCTAAAAGAGGTAACTGTTCCCCTTCTACTTTCACCTGCTTTTCTCTAGCCTCCTCTCGGCTTCTTCCTGCTGCCAGGCTTTAGTCTCGGCTTGGGCTCCGGCCTGTGCTTGCATCTCCTCGTTTCCACTGGTAAGCAACTAATATCCCCAAGCACAACAACGGGAGCAACCAATCCAGTCAATTGTTTCCGATTTTTTAGTAGATTGATTGCCAGTGCTGTCCAAAGTGTCTTTAGAGCGATGGTTCTATTCGGTAACCAACCGGCGCTCTTCTCGGCAACGAAGGAAGAAGAGATGCCGATCTCTTTCTCTTTGAGGACTGGTGAAACACTGGTTGCCCATATGCCCTGTGTATATTCTAAAAACGGCTCGTCTCTTACCTACTCAATCCATCCGAGAGTAGAGGGAGCAAGAGATGGGTGTCTACAACCATTAGCGGGGAGCAGCGTCTTTATTGTGGTTGTCCGGCCACCGGGGATTAACCACCGGCCTATCAGCGAGATCGCACAGTAACAATGAGCCCCATTCCTCTGCAAACATTTCGAAAACAATCATTCAAAGGATGTGTAGCTGTTGGATTTAGAATAAACTGACTGACTGGTCAAATCAACAAGTACATCAAAGAAGAGTCCAGGCAAACAAACCGAGGACTCTGGTTCGGCGTTCCAAGATGCTGTGGGGAAGAGTAACAGGGCGGTGTAGCTAGACTAGACTAGCTCTGAGCGTACGTTGCCGTTACACCACCAGATATCTGATCAGATGATTGATGTTCATGGGTTGCCATTACAACGCTCATAAAGCTCATCCACAACAGCATCAACATCGTACACATCAATTGACACTTCTCAACCTTTATTGGACACAACCAAACACAATCACAATGCTCAACACGTTAAAGACCAGAGCAGAACTCATCAAACAAGCAGCAAGGTTGGTGCCACCTTTACTTCCAACTTTCCACAAGGGCCAATGTGGTCGGGTCGTTGTCATTGGAGGATGTGAAGACTATACAGGTGCACCGTTCTTCTCGGCACATGCAGCAGCAACTTTGGGATGCGATTTGACCCATGTCATCTGTGAAAGGGATGCCGGGACTGTCATCAAGAGTTATACCCCGGATCTCATGGTTCATCCGTACCTGCTCGATTCAAGCAAGCTACCAAAGGATGAAAAGAGCATGGAAAGGTTTCTAACGGATAACGTGCTTGGTAAAATCACCACATTGCTAGATAGAATTCATGTTGTTGTTGTTGGTCCTGGTTTTGGAAGGGATAAACTGATGCTCTTAAGTTTGGAGCTGATCATTCAAGAGGTGAAGAAGAGAAACCTCCCCATCATACTCGATGCCGATGCCCTATATCTTGTCTCGTGCAAACCAGAGATAATAAGGGGATACGAAAAGGCAATATTGACTCCCAATGTTGTCGAATTCAAAAGGATATGTGATGCTTTGAAGTTGGACAACAACGTTGATGGCAGTGATGACGATGCTTCCATGATGATTGTGAAACAGGTTTCTAAAGAGTTGCAAGTTACCGTGGTTAGGAAAGGATCCAAAGAACTGATAGTCAGTGGTGATTATGCTATTGTTTGTGATGAGGTTGGATCGAACAAGAGAGTTGGAGGCCAAGGCGATTCACTGACGGGTTTGATAGCAACTATGCTAGCCTGGGGTTCTTACACGTACAAGAATCAACTATGGGAAGAGTCCAAAGTGGAGCCAAGGCTCAGCGATGAAGAGGTTATAATGTTGGCCTGTTACGGTGGTGCACTGCTGACCAAGGTGAGTGCCAGAAAGGCGTTTGCCAAGTATTCAAGAGGAATGCAAACTTCAAACTTGCACGAGTTTATTGGAGAATCGTACAAAGAGCTATTTGAATGATGCCCTTTGAAATTCTGTTTCTGTTTTTTGTTATCGGAACCATAAGTAAAAAAATTTGAATCAAGTAACGGATTATGAATGAACGTACATACAGCAACATCTGATGGTTGTTACCTCTCACCAGCTATCCTTTCTTCTCCTATACTTAACGCCCAAGAATCTTGCCAATTCATCGTACAACTCTTCCAATGTCTCCCTCGAATAATCATCGGCAGAAGGTGTAAACTCACTAGGATCAAGGTTTGGAGTCTTGATCTTTCCCTCCATGAATGCCTTCAATCTTGCCTCCTCTTCCAAAGTGACAGGTAAAAGTTCGTAGAATGCACATAATGCCAATAGGGAATCATCCGATAAGTCTTTGAAACCTTCCAAGTTATGTGGATATATTGACATTGAAGGCTCTTCACCATCGGCATTTAGAATTGGAGCAACTTTGTCCTCATCATGCGTCAAGGTGGAATTTATGGTTCTTCTTAATGATCTCTGTTCGAGAATGTTCAATTGGCCTTGCAATTCACCAACTAATTGGACGATGTCATCGTTGGTTGCAAAATCAGAGGTGTCGATTTCGGATGAAGCACTGGCTGTTGTACCGTCTGCTCTCAAATTTGGAATCTCGATCTCTTTGAGTTGTCTCTTTGTATCTCTCACCTGTAATTGGAGAAGCTGTTCGCCAGATTTGGTGATGATCTTGCCCTGTCTGAGGACCAGATCTTTCAACTCTGCTATCTCGTTTTGAAGAGACTCAAGTGTGGGAGCCGTTGACATAATGTGAAATTGTTTGTCAAGTAGTATGCTTGATGCTAATGAAGAAGAGCAGAACAAAAGTAGAATATCAGCAAAGCAAATCAAATCAAATAAACGGTGAAAAGGTGATAAACGTAAACATTACTGTCAGGTGTTAATCTTGTTGTCTGTCAATAACGGCTAACGTGTCAACAAGCAACGGTAGGGATGAGGACCGGAGTGTCGAGCATGATCGAAAATGTATGGGGTAAGTGAATGAAGGAGACATACTGAGAGAGCAAGCGATCGATGCCCAAAGCCTGCAATTGCCTGCTTTGTCTTCTTGCTCTGTTGAATGGTTAAAGTTCCTTGCTGAGTCTTAGACTATCAGGGTCAACGTTGATTGTTTATCAAACTAGTTCTTCCCTGCATTAGATTTCATTGCAACAGTTTTTCAGATCAAGAAAAATATGTCATCGTCACAACAACAGCAACAGTCATCACAGGCATCGTCTGTTTCAGATCAAAAGTTGTCTCTGCTGGATCTCAACGGTCAGTTGGGTTTCTACAAGTCGTATCATTGTAAGTCTTGCTATTCTAACCGCTTCTGACAGTCCCGTTGGCATCAACGAATACTAACAGTCAAAACTTTTCATCCCAATGATGAACTCTCACAATCATTTCAGTCCATCCAAAGAATGTTGAGATTCACCTATTTTGCATCCCACTGATTCAGCTAACAGCTATCATTATCCTTTCATACTACCACAGTGCAACTAATCTTTCAATCAATTGGTCATTACCAATGGTGATTTGTTACAGCTTGTACTATCTCAAGTTGGATTTTCAGATAGGCCTGTTAGGCACATTGATGGAATTACACCATTATTATCTTGCCTATTACCTCCATTCACATTTTGATTCATTAGCAGTGATCAAAGCAGCAGGTGTTGTTCATGTCTTGTCTTGGTTGGCCCAGTTTTATGGTCACGGACATTATGAAGGTAGAGCACCTGCATTGTTGGACAATTTGGTTCAGCCTCTTGTCTTGGCTCCCTACTTTGTCGTTTTTGAAATCGTGTTTATGCTAGGCTACAGAAAGGACACCGAGAGGGAGATTATGAAAAGCGCAAAGAGAATGAAGGATGAGTCCATCAGAAATAAGAAGTTGAAGAATGCTGGGACTGGAAAGAATTAAACTGGAGACATATACCCAAGCATTGCTTTTGCTACTCGAACTTTGGTTCATCAATTGAACTGATATAACTTTTGCTTATATACATATGGCCAAATGTACTATTTATTTTCTGAGATTCGCTAATGTTGCCTATTGAAAAGACTGAAGAAGTAATCCTTCCCATTTATCCCCGATTCCCATAGCATGACTCGGCTGTGCAACTTGCGTAACACAGCCTTAACTATGCAGGACGGTATTTTGATGAGAAGCAGTAACGGTTCCTGTTGTCAACACAATCCAAACAGAAGAAAGAAGGGGGTCAGACGTGCAATATAACATTGAATCTGAAAGGAAAACACAAATTGTTGTTCAGTTACTAATCACAGAAATGTTTTGGTCCTCATCGTACAATGTCGAAGGACAATTGAGTGTCATCTCGGGTGCATCTCAAGGTTTGGGCCTATCCATAGCCAAAAAGCTTTTCCAAAAAGGATCCAACGTTTTGATAGTTTCAAGATCCACCACAAAACTTGAGAAGGCAATTGAAGAGATTGAGAAGTTTAGATCTAATCCCAACCAAGAGTTGAATTTAGTTGCAGCCGATCTATCGATCTATTCGGATGCATTGAAGGTGTCTCAATGGTGTTCCTCTAAAGATCAACAGGTGACAAACCTAATCTGTTGTGCTGGATCATCACATCCAGAATTTTTTATCAATCTAACTCCAGAATTGATAGATCAAGGAATAGATATAAACTATAAGACAACAGCATACTTGATCCACGCATTAATTCCAAACATGATCCAGCAGCAAACACCATCACCATCATCATCTTTGAAGAAACACATCATGATCTTTTCATCATCAGTTGCATTTTATTCCTTTATTGGTTATGGGCAATATTCACCTATGAAATCAGCATTGAAGGCTCTGGGAGACACTCTAAGGCACGAATTACAACCGTATGGGATCCAAACGCACGTTGTGTTCCCCGGCAACTTTGAAAGTGAAGGATATACTGAGGAGAATCTAACAAAGTCTGAAATCACCAAAGAGATTGAAGGTTCATCGGTTGCCATTCCTGTTGATCAATGCAGCGATATAGTGTTGACCCAGGCTCTAGGAAAAAATCAGTTGTACGTGTTCACCGATTTCATCGGATGGGTGCTGAACTGTTTTAGTTTGGGATTCAATCCTAGATCTTGGTGGCTGTTGCAAATACCTATTGCTCTTGTTGGTGCAATCGTTGGAAGATTGGTGGATCTCTTTCATGAGTATCTCATTAGAAAATACTTTGCCAAAAATGGCTTGCCAGGTATACAAGAGCAAGAGTCTAATGGGGCGGCAGAGGTTGATGATGAGAACAACAAGGATAAATGAGCGCTTCAGGTACCTTGATTCCGCCGTTTACTTATTCATGGGAAGATTGATTCAACACGAAATATGAAATACAGATGGGATTCTTTTATTAGTCTTTCGTATATATGTAAAAGTATTCATACATTTATGTACTGAGTCAAGAGACTGCAGGGGTTCGTCCTGCATTTCTCTTTTTAGCATGTCGTAGTCATTTGTAGTGACTGTAAGGTGAGTGTTGTGCGAAGTGATAGTGTTATGGAAGGAATGGATGGTGCAATAAATGAAGGTGGTACAAGCCGGATGTGACCAGAAGACCAATGCCAACTTTGAAGATACTAATTGTTGTTGTTCACCAACTTTTGAACACCTTCAATGATGAAATCACCAAACTTTTCAAACTTTATCGAGTAGACCCAGTTGGCACCCTTGATAACCTCGTGGTTCCAGATGTCCTTGACTGATTCGCCCACCGTCTTTTGCTGGTACTGCAAAACGTTCGATCTGTAAGCAACTGGCAAATCTCTCTCTTCTATTAGCCTCGATGATTCCTTTAGAGATTGTGAGATGGTTGTCTGATCTTTGTGGAATTCGCGTGCTGTTAGGTACGAGAGCGAGCCCGTGAGAAGGATACCTCCTAGAAATCCCTGAATTCTTCCTGCCATACTTGTAATTAGTGAACTAGCTTGATCTGATTTGACTTCAAGGGTGGAAGCAACCATCTATCAAAAAAAGAAGTACTCTTCTGTTAAAAGGGTACAAACTTCATTCATCCTTCCCGTAGGTAACCATCTCGTGCAAAAAGGTTGTGCAGCCCTGCCACGTTTATTGATTTGAAAATTTAAAGATCAAATGCAAATATACACCCGTGCACCTTTGACCGTGCACTTGCACTTGCACTCCATTCATCAACAACCACTGAAAAGTGCAAAGAGGTGAAAAGTTCACCAGTTTGAAAGAAAAGAACGGTTTAAGAGTGTTTAAATCACAATAACTTCCCAATATAAAACCCCTTCAAGAATATTATAGATCCCATATCCATTTTGCATTAACACCATGACGTTAGGAAGAAATGCCAAACAGCTGAGACACACGATGAGAAACCTTGCCTCATCACTTATACAGTACGAATCAGTGACGACAACATTTGCAAAGGCAAAGATGGTCCAACCACTAGTGGAAACTCTCATCACGAAGACAAAGGCATCGGGAGTGACAGATCCTAAGGCTCCATCAATAATGAGGACAAAATTGGATGCAGAACTTTACAATCCTCACATTACGATTCCTAAAGTTATGAATGTTCTTGCTCCTCGTTATGCAAAGAGGAATGGAGGTTATACTAGAATCATCAAGTTGGAACCAAGGATTGGTGATAATGCTCCTCAGGCCATAATTGAACTTGTCGACTCTTCAGCAAGGGAGATGAAGTTTTGGTATATTGCTAGAGTTGTTGCTAGGTTGGAACTACAAGGATTACCTTTGGATAAGGTCACTCAGAAAAATGTCGATGGTTTGATCTCCCTCAGGAAGGATGGTGCCAAGGTGTTCAGGGAAACTGTTGAGGAATGTAAGACTAAGTTTTACGGTAATGGTGTTGTTGCCGTTGATGCTGAAGAGAAAAATGCACTAGACAGCACAAAACAGATTACAAAGATTGATAACCTTCCAAGGATGAAGAACGATACCAAGAGTGGGTACCACAAGGAGTTTAAGAACTATGTGGTTGTGCCTAGAGTCAGCAAGTCAGCATGATTTACCTTTCTATACTTTGAATATAGATATTTTGTACATAATAATGCCAAAGAAACAGAATCGGTTTGTGGTGTAACATGATAAAACACAGTTTATTATAACAGCTAAAATAATATTGATGGAAAACGCAAATGAAAGAAAGAAAAAGAGGCAGAAGAGAAAAGGATTGCTTTATACAATGAGCCAAAGTACATAAAAGGATATATGGCTACCAAACCCACACAAGAGATGCATCCACAAAATCAAGAGTCTTGTTTACCGAAAGCATTACCTATCAACTGACTGGTCTTGAAGTTGAAAGCCTTGGTCTTTTCGTAAATTTGTTGATAGACAGTGTTGCTGTCGGATTTGTTGACAATCACTTTCCCGTCAACAACAGAAACGTTCTCTCTAGATTCAATGATTGAATCCAGTTCACCTTCTTCACTTTGAGCGTCCAAAAACTCTTTTAGTTGCTCAACAGAAATAACGTTATAGACCTTTCCAACAACGTCAAATGCCATTTGTTCGATGTTCTTAATCAACTGTTCTGAATCCAAGTTACCAATGAAGAAATCGGTCAGAATTAAAACCTTAACCTCACTCAGGATGGCACCTAAGTTTTCAAAGTCAAAGTTGACGTATAAGCAGTTGATCAAATTGGTGAATGGATCAGCATATTCGTAGTTTTCCGTCTTGACAGCTCTGATCAAATCCCTCAATCTCTTTTGCTTGCTTGTCTTAGAGCCCAAGACGGCAACAACGAGGTATCTCAAAATCCAAGGACACGAGGCCTGGATTGTTGATAGATAGGAAGATGAGAGGAAAGACTCAACCAGTTGATCTAAACCATTGTCCAAGTTGAAGAACACAAACAATGAAAAATGGATTAACCATGTTCTCTTGTTCAATTGGTCCAACGTTGTTCCCTTGAAGTGTCTATTATCGATGATCTCTCTCAACTTGTTCAACTCTTCTAATGCCTCTGTCCATGACAACGAGACAATCTCACATGAAAGTATACCCCATGTTGCACTCAAATTTAGCTCTTGATCCGTGGATAAGAACCTAAAGTTGTTCAATAGATCGGATGCCATCTGGTAACGTCCTCTGTTGTATTGGAATTTACCGAAGTTGTACAATTCCAGAATGTCGGATTCTTCAATTCCATGCTTGGAGGATAGATACTCCCTGTTGTAAATCTTGTCCTGTTTAAGGTTTTCTTGCACTTCCTGTGATGACAAAACGTCCAATATTTTTTTTGTTATAGCGCCCAATCTGGTAGATTCTTCATTCACGAAGGCTTCCTTCTTGATAATGTCGGCAGGTAGTGGTTCATCAGGGTGTAGGGAGAGATGCTTGGTCTTGATGAAGGAGATCATGTTGGTGTCCTTTAGAAGGGAGTATCCCAAGGCTCCAATCTCATTCACTGAATGTATACATTCCAAATTGTCAACTAATAGGAAGATCAAGTGACGATCCAAGAAGGGTATGAAGTTTTCGGTTAGATCATACTTTTGGGCAGTCTCAACCTGTTGTGGTGTTAGCTCGAACGGCTGCTCTTCAACTGTATTGCTCATATCTGCGAAGGTAAATTTCGATGATACTCTTGTGACAGATATGTATGGTACCTAATGAAACAAGTTGTGACGTGATTAAGCGAGATTTGTCTTTTTAAGGAGCGAACCAAGTAAGTGTTTAACTGATGTTCCTTCCCTTTGGCAACGCTGTGTATACTTTGTTACTCTGTCTCCTTCTCTCATCCTTCCGTAGAGAGAAAAAATCCACTGAAAAATTGAACGAGTGAAAAATTGGAGGTTTTGAGGGTCTGAGCGTACGCAAAGCTTCATCTACAATACAAGGCTGTGAAATTGATATTTCAGAGAGCGCAATGCTCTATCATTGGTGGTTGATGGTATAAGAAGACAACACAAATGCTATCATCAACATCTACAAGCTGATTGAATTGATAGACCCTAAACAACCCTCAATTCCAATTGCCACTATCGGTACTATCTTTGACACCACCAACAGTTATGACTCAACAGCCAACGTCGTCACAGGGCGAATCCAAGAGAAGCTTTTATGCAGACACAACCACATCCGAAACTGACTCGATTCCTGGTATCCCAACAGCAGCCTTGAGCCAGGACTCAAAGTTAGCCTCGTCGCTAGCCAGTAGTCAAACGAAGGCAGGAGATCAGGACTCACTTTCAGAAACAACAAAGTTGCTAGAGGACAACATCAAAACCGCAAGATTGCAACTTATCAACTACTTAGACCAGGCTAAATCAAAATACATCGACACTTCCAATGCCTACTATGAAAAAGAAAGACAGGTGACCGACACGCTATCCTCCTTGCACGACAAGAGGGAGGACCTATTCCCAAACTCCTTGTACGTCTTGACGGGTTTCTTGTCTGGTACGGTGATTTCAAGAAGATCAAACTTCCTGGTGAGATTTACAGCCCCAATAGCTCTAGGTTTGGCCAGTTTCAAATTTTTCCTACCTTCTACCTTTGACAACTCTTTCAACTGGCTCGCAAGACTTGAAAAGAAAAATCTGCCTGAGCTGCATTCCAAACAGGTTGCAATCATTGACAAAACCGACGAACTGATCAAAAAGAGCGAGGAATACGGGAAGAAAACAGAAGGTGTTGTTGGAGGGTGGTTCACATCGGCAAAGAGACTGGTTGGAAATTCAACTGGTTTGAACGTTGACCAGGAAGTTTCCAACAGAAAGAAATAAGCCATTGTGGAATTTGACAAACACTTTTCTTTGTTTTCTTGAATATAGCTCATTCTTTTCCATTTAGTTCCTCTTCCCCACTTCTTTTACTTCTATCATTTTTTGTTTGATAACATACATTCTAGAATCATTTCATCTATAAAAATATAAATTTCTTCAGCCATACATGTGACAGCAACAAAATCATTTGTCATCCTCAGAATCGCTCTCATCTCCATCTTCATCACTAGAACCACTCTCCTCATCATCGTCTTCATCTTCCTCACCAGCATCATCCACAGAAACGTCTTCAACAGTAGTCTCATAGCCGGCATCTTTGAAGTACTTTTCAATGGCAGTCGACTTGGTAGGATTACAACTGACGAAACAGATGGAAGTCTTAGGATCAAAGAGCTTGACGAAGTACTTCCTATAGCAAGCGGCCAAATCATCCGCAGTGACTTTGGACAATCCAGCCATGAGCTTCTCGTTATAGCTTGGACCCCTCTTGCTCAACACGTCATCGTAAAACTTTCTCGATGCTGCATCAAATTGGTTCGACTGACCATTGG
Source organism: Ogataea rishiriensis (assembly GCA_030569615.1). NCBI lineage: Eukaryota > Fungi > Ascomycota > Pichiomycetes > Pichiales > Pichiaceae > Ogataea > Ogataea rishiriensis. The sequence continues at coordinate 779,943 of JAJMLH010000001.1, read as the reverse complement.
TTAAAGAATTGACAATGGAGGAAATAGCACCTTGGATCATCTTCTCTTCGATCGGTTTCGTGCCATTGGCATAACCTTCCACGATTTCTTTACCAACCTCATAACACTTTTCAACATCAGCACCTCTGTAAATGCTAAAGTTCAACTGTCCATACTCGGTATCCTTTGATAAATTGGCACCATATGCTAAACCGGTACCTCTGATACCCCTCCAGAATGGACCCTCCACGCACTGTAAAAATTCGGCTGCCAAGATGATAGTAAACATATCTGGTGAATCATGAGCCATTGGGATGTTTGTCAGTAGATCCATGTAACTGGATTCGGATCCAGGGGTGGTAATGATGTAACTCTTGTTAGACTTAAGCTTACCATCAGTGGAAAGGACGGATGAAGTTTGAGGAAGTTCAACCAGTGGTTTGTTGTCACTATACTTAGTCGTGACGAACTTGTTCCATAATGAAACTGGGGTTGGCAGCTTACTCATGTCACCAACAATGAGAATCCTTAGGTTATTTAATTTCAACAGTTGTGACCTGAAGGTTTCAAGCTGCTTTTCAATACTGGCAAACTTATCGTTGCTAATGTCTTCAAGTAATGTCTTGTAAAACTCTTCCTGATTGATAGAATCGCCTGACTTCATCAATGACCTATCAGTCAAGGTGTGTTTGTTTGTCAATGTGTTCAACATGTTGGTACCAGATCTTTTTTGCTCCGGCAATCCATTGAGCACTTTTTCAACTGCAACCTTGACCCTCTCCTTTGTGAATTTGGTCTGGAACAGTATCTTGTGAAGCCACTCGATTGCTTTCTCGTAATTTTCATACTTCACTGTCATTTTGAAATGCACCATTTCATCCATATTTGACTGGAAAGAGGTGCTAACACTGTATGACACAGTATCCCTTTTCAACTGTTTCACAACATCCTCGTATGGAGTCACAGATCCATCCTCATTGACAACAGGTAACGTGAATAATGTTCTAAAGACATTCAAATAGGCCAATAAGCTCTCATCAACTTCAAACGATGAGAACAACATGTCAATAGTGACAAAATTTGACTCGATGTTTTCAATATGGATATACAGAGGCAGATCCTTTGGCGAGTCATCCAGAACTTTCTTAGTAACTTCCGAGCTCAAATCGTTTTCAATATCTTTATTCAATCCCGTGGCAATTGAATGTGTCTTGATGAAGTTAATTGTTGACGGGTCAGGTTGACCAAATGACTCCAAAATTTGGTCTGGAATCTTCTTATCGTTGTGTTCTTGGGCATTTTTTAACTTTTCTTCCAAATCTCTCAAACCTTGTTCGCCCAGCTTTTCCTTTCTGTTGTGGATCAAGCTCTTGTTCTCCAGTTTGAGCTTCTTGTACAGGTGTTGTGATGGCTTCGCAATAACAACGGACGGCTGGTTGTCAACAAAGTACTTCTGGAAGATTTCAAGCCACTGATGGACATCCCACTTGGACAAAACTTCAAACTCTTTCAAGTCTTTGGCCCAACCTTCCAAATCTGAACCATCAGTCTTACCGTACATGAACTCAAAAATTGCAATTGTAGAGAACGATTCTGGTGATTTTTCAACGTCAAAGATGAACTTCCACTTGGATTGCTCTAGTAGATCTCTGACTCTGACAACGTCAAACTTTTCAGGAGTACAATTCTCTTTCATCAAACTGAAGACTTTTTCAGGTAGAGAATCAACATGCTCTGTAGGAACACTACTGAAACCTATTCTAATTCCCGTATTGATATAATCCTCTGTGTAGAAAAGAGCACTTGTGGCCAATGGTTCGTCAACTTCAATAAAGTGCTTGTTGAATAATGAAACAGATGAGGATGTCAAATATAGCCCTATTATATCAACAGCTTGGTTGATAATGGAATCTTCACAGGAAGGGCCAATGTAAGAGATTGATAACTCGCTGGAGGATTCATCCCTATCTGGAAACTCCACAGTTTTCAAGGACATGTCAGTAAGAGGTAAATCCCTTTCGGTATCGACAAATGGTCTTTTGTTTGGAATGATTGGCAAATCAGGTAACTCAGAGTCAAACTCGTTCATGATGTGTAGCAGCTCAGCTTCATCGATGGTACCAGTAACAATGATACACAAATTGTCACTCCTATAGTGGTCAGCATGATACTTCTTGATCTCCTCATTGGTCAAAGTGCGAAGGTTCTTGGTCAAACCTCCCGTTTCAGACTTGTAACCAGATTTCTTGTATAGAGATCTTTGTGTTGCTAGTTCAGCTATAAACCAAGACTGATTCTCAATTCCTTGCATCTCAGAGTAAACAACACCTTTATCCTTGGCTTCTCCATCAACGTGGTAAACTTCGGTGTAGCAAGCTTCGTCTGTTAAGGTTGGGTTAACCAAGTGGTCAAGGTAAACCGGTAGAAGCATCTTAAAACCATCCCAACCGGCTGTGGTCAAAGTGTACACCGTCTGATCGGTGGCTGTCCATGCATTGGTCGAACTGAATGCCAAGTTACTAAGGACATCAAGCAATCCTTTGTAGGGGTATTTTTTGGAACCCATGAATATGAGGTGCTCCAATGTATGAGGACACCCGCTATCATTGAGAATCTCGGTGGACACCGCAAAGTAACCATTAACAATTGGAGATTTTTGATCAATCAAAGTGACTTGTAGACCTGTTCTTGATGATCTCCACTTCTTGATGTTGGTTGCAGCATAGTCCACTTTGAAATTTGACTGTAAGTTGAAGTGGCATTTGGAAGTCATCTTTGAAAAGCTCCTTATCATGAAACACTAATAACTGTATGACAAAACGTTCCTCTCGATTGGTACCGACTTTCAAGAGTGTAGTTTCAAGTTGAACCATTAGCTGTCGAAGAGTAAAAACCCTCTTGTTCAAAACCTTCAAGGCTGTCATATCCAGATCTCCGAAAGATCTGTTGTGCCTCTGCAGTGTTCACCCGCGTACAAATTCTGACAGCACGGCTCTAGAAAGAAGAAGACAAAAGGGGGATAAATGATAGCTACAAGTGCTTCTCTTGTACTTCAACAGAACCTCTGTTTCTTCTTCTCCTCGTAGAATTATCAGTTACCAAAACAAAATCAAAGTGCAAACAAGACAGAATATTTCCACCAAGATTGACCAGCGAGATACAACAGTCTGGAAAAATGAACAGGGAGGGAGCCTACTTCACCTCACTTGCAGGGCTAGGCGACCGTACGTCTGACTCTCTACATTCAAGTCCATTACATTCTTCACCACTATACCCCAAGGAGTATGACAACGAGCTCAACAAGTCTGGTGTCCAGTCTGCATCATCTTTATTCCAATATCAGAATGTGGGAAACGGCAACATCATGAATCCACTGCTCAAGACTCTCGAATACATCGGTGCCAAGAGTCCAAACATGCCAAGTGCCTCTTCGGTCAGCTACAAATTACAAAAGCTTATTAATGCAGAAAAGAAGGTTTTAAAGAGGAGGCACGAGTTACTCAGTGGTATGTCAAACTGGATCAACGTGTTAAACAACAATGAAAACAAGAGACTCTTGGTGGAGTTTAGTAGAGTATGCGAAATGCAGGGTAGACTCGAGGAAGAACTGACCAGAAAGAAAGAGAGCATTACCTTACAGTTAAAACATGTGTCTCAAAGAGAAACCAAAGCCGAAGAACTAAAAGCAAAAAGATTAAAAACTTTCAGACAGTTAAGAGACCAGGAAAGAAAAACTGGAGAAAATCAACATACTTGTCTGTCTAAAGAAGCATTGGAAGAGTTGAACATCTCCATCGAGGTTGTTGAAGAGCAACTGGTCAAGTCGATCAACACATCGTTGAAGGGCTCTCTTGTGGATTATGTGTTGAGCATGCAATCAGTCTCGGCTGATGTTAAAGACGGGTGCAACGAATTCTTCGAGTACCTGAACACGGATTCAATGTACAATTTTAGAAAGACGTATATGTTACAGAGCAACAACAATGGTGGTAACACAAATGCAGACTCTGCGACCGAGGATAAGATTCGTACTTTAGAGAGTGAAAGAACCATGTCAAATGAAAACAAAGAAAACCAATCAAAAACGGCTAATAAAGGCAAACCATTGGATGATCCAATGAAGCGATACAACGTTGGGGTTAACAAGTCAAAAAAGAACAGGTACGTGGGTCTTATAAATCCAACCGCTCCAACAGATTTGAATGTGGTTGAGGAAGACCGGTCATTTGAGCGAACAGAACACCTCAATGTGGAACCCAAGGAGAAAACCCAAAGATGTCCTGACTGCAACTGTCTGTTAGAGGGTGAAAATACAGTTCATTCTGCTCATTGCGCTTATAGGCTGATGCCATCTAAAACGTTCGCTCCAGGAATGGAACCAGCAGAGTTGTCGCAAGGTTTAAGCATGCCGGGAAGGTTGGGTATCAGAATTCCAAGCGCTTTGAGATCAAGAGCAGAAGGATGGTAACACTCTGTCTCTCTGTCTCTCCTCTGTTTAAAGACTAATCTTTCTAAGATTATTTTGCTTTCTCTTGCTTGTTAAAATCAATACACTGAGTTATACGTGAAGCTTTACCAATGTAGGTGGAGAACAAATATCTCCAAGCTGAGTTAAAACGTGAGACTAAAATATCTTGATTCATTAAGTTGCTGTGAAGCTATACACACGTAGCTTATTTGATTTTTATATACATCGTAACATAGGGCAAAGGAGTAATCTCAACTCTTTATATCAGAAAAGACCTTCTTACTCACCTCGTAAGTGGAAATCATGATTGCACAAGCAGGAGCAATCTTCATACATCTCGGAAGCAATCCAACGTATAGTGCACCAGCACCATCGGATTTATATATGGACAACATGTATCTGAACATTGACTGTTTTGGTTGCTTACCGTTCTTTTTCAAACTGGAAAGTGACCCCATAGTTTGATTTTCCTCCAAAGACACTTGCATTCTTGTCTTTCCAACATCAAACGGATTTGTGAAGATGGCAGCAATAACACCAGATAGTGACCCACTCAAGAACGATCTGAAAAAGATCTTATTAGCGGCATGGTCGCTGTCAGATAGGGATTCGTCATTGCTCACACTGTCATAAAAGAGACGGTGGGACTTCAGTTCGTATGATATGTACTCATAACTTGCCCAGTATATTCCACTAAATGGCACGTCTCTCCAAAGAGTCAATTGTAGACCTTTGAACAGAGAAAAGATGCCTTTGCTCTTTATTTCAGAGTATGAGTTTCTCAGCACCATTTTCATAATATCAGAAGATGTTGAATTGGAGTTCGAAGGCACTGCTTGCAACCTTGTCTTTATCAACTCCAAAGGTGCAACCACCGAGGCGGCCATTATTCTAGCAATGGATCCACATAGTAACGGATTTATTACCGGATGGTTATGTTGTAGAGGTGAAGCATCACGTAGGTACTCGTAGCCTGAAAAGTAGACCATGTTTGAAGGCACCGCCATCAGAAGAGTTAACGACAAGCCTCGATAAAGAGTGGAGATACCTTCTTGAGATGCAATCTTTGCCAATCCTGAGAATGTTCCTTTGATCTTAACGTCCTGGGCGCAAGAGTGTGACTCGCAAAAGTTATCAATCTTCACCGACGTAGTTGCTGTTTGTATGAAAGACTTCACTGGAGGTGCTGTGGTGGAAGGTGACTGTTCCCAGAAAACCTTTCTGCAGCAATCTGAGCCCTTTTTAAGATCCGCTGGAAAGAGAAGCTGTTGCTGCTGTAATCGAATCCTTATCACATCCAACGGCGTCACCACCAAGGAACTTATGAGAGATCCAGCACAGGCACTCATCATTCTTTGCCATATCGTGATGTCCGAAGAGGTATTTGATCCTGATGTTGGCATGTTCATTCTTCGTATGCTTTGAAGGCGGGCTCTATCTTCAAACGATAAGTCTGAACCTTCTTCTATTGCTGCCGCTATTTCTGAAGACATCGACATGATCTATGTGTCTATGTGGGTGTGGTGTTGTGCTTGGTTTGTTGCGCTGAGAGGTAATGAGATTGCTATTTAATATTTGAGCAAGCACGTATTTGTTGAATAATGAGATCTTCAACTTGGACTGATCACCTCTTCGTGGGCAACAACTATTGATTTAACGTTGACAGATGCTATCTGATGTAAGAGAGAAAATGTCGCAAAGAAGACAGCCGAAGTGATGTGACTTTAAGAGCTTCTATCAACCTCCTATTGTATCAAACGTTGTTGAATAGTGACGATCCAAACAAGCAACCCTTCTATTAATTGATTAAATCAACAAGTTACTTTTGAACCTGGTTTAAGGGACAATAAATCTCAATGAATTTTCAGTGCAAAATCCGGCCGGCGTTTTCAGTGTCTCAAACCTGCACTATCACTGCCTTGCTCTTCTCCTGAGCAAACCGGCCTTCGTTTGATTTTGCAAGAACTACCACTATACGTTTATCATATTTGTCACTAAACCTGTCTCTAGAGGATTATAAACCATCCACAAAAGTCATAAGATCCTGTGTTGCCAATTGATCAAGCGGTTTGGGACACAAAGGCATGTGGAAACCTTGGATCAACCTTGGTGCTTCCCGCAATTAACGGAGCATCATCCTACTGGGTAGTCGACGCGTCTATTGCGTCGATTAATGAACATTTTTCAGAGGAAACAATCTGAACATCAACTTCATCAATGATCGCTACTCAGCTGGGCAATTTTACAATGTTACAAGTATACTGAAGCAAAGTAGTAAAATAATAAGAATAAGTATTAGTATATAAATAAATATCTGTGCCAATAAATAGACAGAAAATAAACAGTCTTCAAAAACAGTACAAATGGTCAGGTACCATCACGTTCAATCAGAATAAAATTGCTCGACTGGAAACCTACAGCTCATCCTTGACATCATCCTTGTTGGACAAAACCTTGTATAACTGAGGAGTCACGCCGTCTGCAATCTCACTTCTCCATCCTCTGGCCCTTTCGAATCCATTGCTACCGTACTGATAATCCATAAAAGCCTTGTAAATCTTCTCCTTTGAAGTTGCAACGAAAGGACCATGTTGAACAATCGGCTGGTCCAATATCTTACCACCAATAATAACAAAGTCTGTAGGTTTGGCATCTTCGGGAACAGAACCTTCAATGGCATCACCATCCTTGTTGAAGAACGAGCAGTAGAATTCAGGGATGTTCTTCCCGTTCAAGTTCAAAGTACCGTTCAAGATGTATAAGAAGGCGTTGAAATCAGCAGGAATGTCCTGGTGGAACTTTCCACCTGGTTGCACTGTATAGTGGTAATACACCAATGGAGTGTATGCCAACTCCTTCACAGATTCGACACCGTACGCGGTACCACTGATGACTTTAACTTGAACCTTATCGTTTGGTTTGACGATTGGAATCTCCTTGGCTCTTAGATCTCTGTATCTTGGTTCACAATCTTTCAAGTGTTCTGGTAGATCAACCCATAGTTGCATACCTTCAATGTTGGAGCCATCCTCACTGTATGGCATTTCGGAATGGACAATACCTCTACCGGCAGTCATGAATTGCAAATCGCCTGGGTACAAGACACCCCTTGAACCGGTGAAATCCTCATGGGCCAGATTACCCTTCATCAACAGAGTAACGGTTTCTTGACCTCTATGTGGATGGTCTGGGAATCCACCGACTGGAGGAGAGTTGAAATGATCAAGCATTAGGAAGGGAGTAAAATTTCTCATGCCCATCGTTCCTATGGATCGTCTCACTGTTGATCCAACACCTTCTGCCTGCTCCAGGCTGTAAATTGATTTTAGAATAGTTCTTAGTGCAACCATGTTAGATGTGTTTTGGTGTGGTAAATTAGTTGGATGATTGATTAATTGGGTAGTTTTTGTTCTGTATCTGATGAAAAACCAGTGTCTATAGCTGATAGAATGTAGTTTTTTTCTTGATGATGAATGGATCAAAGCGGTATGTCAGAAAACCAAAAACTGAATTGACAAGAGGAATCATGAATGGTATTTATATCAAAGAAAACAACATTGAAAAGAAGAAGAAAGTATAGAGAAAAACAAAATAGTAAGCATCGTTTGTGAGTGTAAGCATGACTGAGGATGGACCACTCACCGGCAGTACATGAGTAATCGATGATTAAGTGGCCGAGCGTGCATGAGCCGCACACAATTATTGTTCCGAGGGGCCTTCGGATAAAATGCTTCTGCTGCAGGGAATCAATTATTAAGCCGCACAGGCGCTCTCCGCAATGGATGCTCATTCTACGGTATAACTTGGCTGGAATAATACACAATCCGTCTTCAACTATGACATATATACATCTCCACTAAACACACTAAGCATACCCTTCTACAATCTCATCACTCTCGCCCTCATCGGCGCACTGGTAAACGTTGACGGTGGCACTTTGATTGTAGTTACTGGCAAACATCATTCTATGAGGGTGTAAGGCCAAAGAGTTCACATAGCTGTTGGTATTGTTGATAAATCCAAAGGAAGGATTACCAATCTTCCCAATCAAATCCCCAGATGTGGAATACATGTGAACTTCCTTACTGGCACATGCAATGAATGGTGCATGTTCATGAATCAGAGCAGTAGTCATCATCCTCTCAAAGACTCTCTTCTTCAAGATTGGCTGGTCCAATCTGATATCCCAAAGCTGAACAAGTCCATTTGCAGACCCTGAAACCAACTCACGTAATCCACCTCTTTGCATATGAACGTTCTTGATCGGACTTCTGTTTGTCAAATCAGTCGGCTTCCACAATCTCACCATGGAATCTCTGGCATCCAGTCTACGATCGTAAACTCTTATCGAGCCATCTTGGAACCCTCCAACAAACACATCACCGGAAACTTGATCGGACGTCAAAGTGGTGATTTGAGAGGTCGATCTAGCAGGGATATCATTCACACACTTCTCACGAGGTGCGTCCCAAATCTTAATGATTTTCACATCACCCGTAACAAGCAACGAGCCTCTACTCTGTTGCCATTCTGTAATGAGACCAATCGATCTTGGAGTTAGAAGAATGTCTGTTAATGCTCTCCATGCCGTAATTAGTTGGAACTGTTGTGTGTCGTGGAAGTTTTTGTAGATCTTAACCACACCATCGCTCGAACCAACTAGCAGCAATGGAACGTCATCCTCATTCAAAAACTTAACATCGGTTATCTTTGTTCCAAATGGATTCCCGTTGGAAAATCTGGATAGCTGGGTATCGTTCTTCCAGTCAAAGGCTGTAACGTTGTCCTTTTCATCGGTAGCCACAATCCAGGGTTCAAACTGCGTAAATTTCAACAGTTTAGGCTGTGTTGTATTGTCCAAAGAGGTTAGCATGTTCTTCCAGTTGCCCTTCAACGATAGTTCCTTCTGTGGTTGAGTCTCGCTGATGATCGCTTCATTTCTGTTTCTTCTCCAAAGCCTCTTTGTGTACTCCTCACTTCCTGGCTCATCAACCTCGCTATGACCAATCTGAGGTTCTTGGAAGTACTCACAGCTATACTGGAAGAATCCACTGGCTAACGGTAAAATTGGCTTTCCTTGCTCCTTTGTCCTTGGAGTGAACCTTGGGGTCGTTGGTCTTACTTCAACACCGTATGCTAACGAGGTTGGCTGTTGGGTCAACAGAGTGAATTTGTGAATGCTACTGTTGTCATCCTCTTCATTTTCCTTGAATCCTAAGCCCTTCAAAAGTCCACCGATTGACAACTTCTCAAACAGCCTGTCAGTCAAAGACATCGCAGAAGAGGTGGATGTAATTCTGTTACCATCACCGGTTCTTCCTCTTGATGAGCCATGTGGCATTTCCCTTGGGTTGAATGGCAAAGAGTGCACTCTTCTGCCATCGTTTGAGCTCATTACCTGATGACCGTTTCCACTTATATATCTTGCTGGTGACGTACCGTTTCTACTGGACGGTCTTGCCAGCTTATCAGAACCGTGCAAAATTCCGTTCTGGACAATGCCACCATTGGTGGCGGTTGCACTGGCAGGGGTGGCAGATGACCTCTTCTGTAGCAAGTACTCTTCCATTGCGTTCACCACATCGCTCAAAGGACTATCGTTCAACTTCCATAGAACATAGTCGACAACTTGCTCGGCATAATCCTTCACTTCATCATGCGGATCCTCACTCAGAATGAGTAATGCTTTATAAACGGAAGAGAAAATGGAGCCATAAGCAGGAGATTTTCTTCTCACTTCATCTATCATAGCAGGATTGTCAACAAGGGTGATTTCTTCCTCCAGTTGACTGAAAGCACTCACCAAAAAGAACTGTAAATATTTCATCACAAATCTACTGAAGAAGCAAACAACCTCTCTTCTGATCAAGGGAGACCCATCGTTTATCATGTTGAGAATCTCAATGGCAATTTTGATCTCTTGCTGGTTCAACTCGTCTCTGATTGTCACATACCCATTATCAACACCTTCATCCTCTGTATCTAAAACAACAAAATTGCTAAACGCACTCACGATAGAGGCTCTGATCTCAGGAATTGGATCATTGACCATCTGTAACAACTTTTCAATGAACCCATTTCTCGAAAAAACAATGATCACTTCCAAATGATTCTTGAGTAATGCACTTATCAACAAAGCACACCATTGTCGTAAGAGTGGTGATTCTGAAGTTTCGACGTAGTAGATGCACGTCTTTACAAGATCAACAGAGAAGCATAGCTTCTGTCCTGCCTTGTAATCTCTAACGAACATTGCCAAGATGAAAGCACTCATAGCCTTCTGCTCATCATAGTTGACATCACTTCCCTCCTGTGCTCCTTGCTGCTGAGGTTGCTGCTGCTGTTGGCCAATGGTACCGTTGGTAATAACACCATTTGCTGTTGGATGATGGGATCTTGTCTGCATGGTCAAAATTGACACAAAATAGTTGTAACCTCTATCCTTGCACAACTCTTGTTGTGTGTTTTTGTAGTCAACCGACATGATTCTAGCCCAGATGAAAGTCAACACTGGTTTCAACTCAGGCGCTGGTGATTGCAGTAGTCTCAAGATGTACGGGAAAATACCTATACTTAGAGCAAGGTATACTGCCCAGGAACCAAGGTCCAAGAATTTGGATAGTAGAATCAAAGCGCGGAGTCTATGGGCTTGAGAAAGAAGAACCTGAAGCACCACTGCTAGTTGTTGGGGAGGTTCCTTTGTCGATGAACCATACTGCAGCCAAATTTCAAACGCCGTTAAATGCTGTTCGAAAAAGGAAGAATGTTGGTAATTCATGATCGATTGACTTACCGTTCGATTACCATTGATTCCAAGTGAATACGATGTTGCCGATGAGGACGATTGTGGCTGCGTTCCGGGCGCTGAGGTTGTAGATGTTGGAGGAAGTGTCACTGGAGCAGCAGCTGTTCCAGGTGCAGTGGCCTGTCCGTTTGGAGGTTGACCAGAGGCTTGTGCTTGACCATTCTGCTGTTGCGGTTGTGCGTCTGGTATTTGTAACTGTGGAATATCCATCATGTCAGGAGCTGGGGCTCTCTCGTTGTGTTTCGATTTGACCAACTGGGACAAAACTTCGCCGACTGCAAGCTCCCAGGACTCCCACATTGGGTGGTCATTTATCTCTGGTAGTGGAGGATCCGATATTGGATGGCATCCAACCAAGGGCATAATCTTTTTGGCTAGCAGAAAGTTTCTGAACAATGCAGCAACCATCAAGTCCTGTCTGAACAACTTCTTGAATAACGGTCTAGAGAGTGATGTCCATGCAATGGTATCCGTTATGGCGGTAAAGATCCAATTGAGCTCGCCTAATGGGGTTCGTCTATCTGTTAGTTTTCCAGGAATGACAATCTCACCTTCTTTATCCTTCAAAATCTCGTAATAGCCGTGTCTGCTCAATGGTGAAGAAAGAACAAACCATTTCACACTCATCTCTATAGGTGATGTTAGACAACAAGTGAAAAGATCAGCGGGTAGGTCGGGGTTCAAAGGTAATGTTTCATTCGATCTGCAGGCTCCCAACTGGATAGATTCAATGTATGAGCTGACTGGGGAAGGTGCTGTAGTGTCTCCTCGCTGGTTTGCCTCGTCGTCAATTCTCTTTTGTATAAACTTTTTGTTGTTTTCAATGACGTTTCCAGCAGCCGACGTGTCAATGACAAAGATACAAGGTGCACCTAGCCAACTTTGGAGGTCGTAGAGACTCACTGGTATGTACTGCGTGTATCCTCTATTGAAAACCCATATCTCACCGCTCTGTGTAGGTTGGGGAACTCCGTGGCCGTTGTAATGGAACAATATTCTTTCATCTTTGGAATTTCTACGCAATGTCGTGCATAGTCTCTTTAAGTCTTCCACTGATGGATCTAATGACTGTTTGTACTTGGTCCTCGAAGATATTGACTCGTAGTTGGCCTGTAGGTTCTTGCCGATCACTTGTAATGCCTTTTTCGGGTCAGCATGAGTAGTAGGGTTGACAAACGCCTCCAGGACAGGGCAATCCTGTGGCTTCTGTATATCAGGCGGCGGAATTCCCAAGTTGAGACAGAGAACCAACGCTGCCATTGTTGTCTTCTTCTTGTTGAGCTGAGATTTCCAGTCTGCAATCTTGTGTTTTTCATCCTCTGGTGAAGGGTTGGCACTAGAGGTGTTTCTTTTCAGGTCATAGTGTGAGTAGTAATGTGACTGTAGGATGTTCAACCGAGACTGGTCGTTCAAAAGGCCGTGTCTCAGGTTCTGTGTCATGATGGATTGAGCGAATTGACTGTCGAGGGTTATAAGTCGGGTGTGTTTTTTCGATTCGTATTAGCTGTTGTGCTAATTGGAAACTTTTGAGGTCAACTGCTGATTTTCTTCACAACCACACAGCCAATTAATCGATATCGACTCTATGAAACCAAGATGAGTCTTATCAAGTGATTGACAATAGCATCAGCAACTTGTGAAGGTGGAAAGTTATTATTCTGTTGGAATCTTTCAGTGTTCAAGCCAAGTAAGCGGTGTACTTTCACCTACTGCATGACGATAACAGCCTCGAGTGCTGCAGAAGTCCACTGAGAGGTGGACAACTTTAGCCACAGGAAAAGGCTGTGCACTTACTTGTAGCGTGCCCCGCGTGCCAACCTGATGGACCCCATTCCAATAACTACAAGTGTTGATGTTGAATCAAAGGATTAGTAAACAACGGTAAGACTGAAAGAACAGTTACGGCATAGAGTAAACATGTGTTTATATAAAAGAAAGTTAACAGAGAGGCGTATTAAACATCCCCAACGAAACAACTATGAAAAGTACAAAGCGTGAAGAGAAAGAGATCTATCTGTCAATGGTTACAAAAAGAGTTCAACGAAACGCAGAAAGGGTTCTACTGCTCGGCAATAGGTGATGGAAGGTGAGGTGGGGGCGTTAGAGGAGATCCAACAATGGTATCCAAGGTATCACTGTTGGTATTGACAGTGGTAATGGTGCCGGAGTGTTGTTCGACAGAACTCGTCTTTGACGTAGTGGAACCGACACCACTGCCTTTGATACCATTCTTCTTAGTCTTGTCCCAAAAGTCTAACGAGGCAACAACGTCGTACCCCTTCTCATCCTCATAAGCATACAAGATCTCCTGTGAAGACGAGTGTAGGAATCTGATGTTCTCAGCAACGATCACCCTAATCAACTCTCCAGTTTCAACCTGCCTGATTTCAATGAATCCACTATCAAAGGCTAGTAGGTATGGATACCATAGGGCAAAGGCATGAGGAAGTCCTTCCCAGTGGATGATCCACTTCGAACGAGAACGCCAACCGTTATGATTGATGAAGAAGGAGAAGTTTGAGTATGACAACAAAAAGTCGGAGTTGATCCTGTCAATCTCCAATGGTTTCAAACCTTCCTTACCAATGGCAAAGTCCAACGAAGTATCCGCTGGGTCCAATAGTTGTTCCATGGCGTTCGTCTCCAAGGAGACAATTTCAAAGCCTCTAGAGCAACCAACACACAGCTTTGTCTTGAGGAAACTGATCGAAACCGGTTCGGAGTTGAAGTTGACATCCTTGTGTTCCACCGAGAACTTCTTCTTCTGTTTCTTCTGGTTGATCGGATCGATAGGTTCAAAGATCCTGATGAGATTCGACGAGGACTTTGCAGCGCACACCAACATTCTACCAGAGCAAACGCCAACTTTGAAGAAAGACACGTGTGTCATGAGTTCTTTACAAATCTTGGAATTCTTGGTTGTATCACCACCACCGTTGAGAACATCGAGGGGCCAATAGAGTAGCTTTTTGTCACTCAAAACCAGAAGCATCTGATACTCACCCAATATCTCAACCTGGATGATGTTGATCTTGCTGATGATCTTCAAAGGCTTGGAAACAACCCTAGAACCATTCTCGCCGAGTTTCACATCGCTGATATAGACACCCGAATCTGTACCGTACAACAACTTACGTCCACCATCGAATGGAACGACACAGTTGATCTTGTTGTTATAATCGAAGAATCTTGAAGAGAGTGGAGAGAGGGTGAAGACATCGTTATCCTCAATGAGTTTCCTTGTCTGAGCTTCGAGCTTGTCGACGAGTATCTTTTGAACTGCTGGTGTTGCGTATAAAGTCAAATCATACCCGTTTCTACCCAAATATGCAAACGAGATTGGATATTTTGAGGCGTTTGAGTTCAATTGCATGCTTGTTGAACTTAATTGATGATCCTTGAATAGTAGTGAGGAAGTGGAGCCAGCTAGAGATCCTGTAGATGCCGACCGCTTAATCATTCTGACGGATGGACTCTCTTCAGTTAGCGAGATGAATAGCAACGGAAGTGGAATAGGACGCTGGTAAACCCTGTAAATCTCCCTCTTATTGATCACCTTGATTCTAACAAACAAGATGGCATGGTCAAATAGATAAACCTGAACCTCACCTTGTTTCTCCTTATCCTGGTAGTTTCTCTTCTTCAGCACGCACTGGTAGAGCAACTTACGATTCTCAGAGGTTAGTTTCAAATCAACCAGCTCACCAGGTCTGAACAGCAGCTTCTGCTTCAACAAGAACAGGTTCAACCTATCAGAGGCCTTACCGGTCTCATGGTTGATCCTAGTGAGCATCTTCTGCAACATCTCAATTGCCTTGTTCAATCTCTCGTACTCCTTTGACGAAGGATCCATTTGGTCTCTGATACTCTTTAACAATAGTGGATACCTGGCAGGTCTGGAGGTTGGTTTAGACAAGTACGAAGAAACGTCCAACCTTCTAGATTCAACCCTGTTGGAAGTGTCTTCGATGAACCTCACAAAGAATGGGTTGTGCCTCTTCTGCCTGTCAAACTCGTACTTACCCATCACCTGGCCGGCACCATACTTGACGAACGATTCCATCTTTGGAATAAACTCCAAGAACAAATCCCCAATCTCTTGAACTATTGGCTGTTCCTGTTGACGCTTTGTCAAGGCCTCTGCAAGTTTAGAATTGACCTCCCAGATCTCGTTGATTCCATTGAAGACAGTGTTGACGAAATGTTCACGTTCGTTCTCCTTGATGATCTTGGTCTCTGAAAGTGGACGGATCCAGAACTCACGTAGATACTCCAAATCCTTGACAAAGTCACGTTCGGAATAGATCGTTTCAAAGATACACTCTTGCCTCTTGATTTCCTTCTTGTCCAGACTGTCCAACACCTTCTTCGGAACGGTCAACGACCAGAAGGCCTTCTGTTCATCCTTGCCGCTCAATGACACGTGAGAGTCTGATCTCGCCAACCCGCTTGACTTCATTCCTAGCCTGGCCTGTTGCTCCAAACGTCTTGGGCATGCAATGCTGTAGCAGAGGTTATCCCTTGAACAGGTTGGTGAGTAGCATTCTGTCAACAATGTGAAGACTCCAACGATCGAGATGTCCTGACTTCCGTTGCTATTGTTGCTGTTGCCACCACCAACGGTACTGGAATGTGTGAGGGAACCCACAAGAGGAATCGTGGTAGATGAAGTTGATATGCTGCGGAACCCGTCTGCTTGGGCCAGGTTGAGGGTAGGCGATGAGACAGCCGGTGGTGTTGTTGAGTTGCCATCTTCTTGGAAATCGGATGCGCTGGTCATGGACCCATGCCTGTTGAAAACACCTCCAGATGCAACGTTGTTGTTGTACGGATCAAACACTTCCTCGGCAAACTGATAAACCTCGTTTGCTGAATCTCTCAATCTGTGCTCGTAGGTGACATCGTGGAAAAACTTTTGGGCATCTAGCGATCTACCTAGCAACAAGGCAAGATTTCTATCAGAGGTTCTTATGATTCTCGCTATGACATCGACAGCCTCGGAACCGGTGAAGGAATCTCTGTACTCCAATCCATTCTTGTATCTTGATCCCAACTGAATTCTCTCCTTGAATGCCCTGGCAACTTTGGAGAGCATCGCAGGATACACGTATGGGATCCTGGACGCCGTTGTCACAATCGTCTTTGAGCTATGGAGGGATGCGCTTGAGTACAGCTTTTCCTTATCCGCCGAGTTTCTCAACGAGGTGGAGGAGGTGACTCTCCTCGTTAATGATGTCAAACTTCTTGATTTCTTTGGAGCTTCGCCGCTATTGTTGACCTCGAGCTTCTGTGGAATGATTCTTCCCGAACTTGTTGTTTGCCTATTGCTAACAGAGTGATACTTTTCCAATCCCTTTGAAGCATTTCCATTGTTGGCATTGTCATTTGTATACGTTCTTTCAGAGGCTTCGGAAGATACGGATGATGTTGAGACATTCCTTGTATTCTTGAGGAAGCTCAGCGATTGGCGAAGAGTAGGACTCTTGGAAGGTTGCTGTGCCCTAGAGTTTGCCACTTGCAATTGCGGTTGCGGATGTTGTTGTAGCTGTTGATGTTGTTGAACGTAATGTTGGTGACTATGCTGGGGCTGTGAGGTATGCTGCTGATGCTGGTTTTGAAGCTGATGATGGTTTTGGAACTGGGATTGTGCGTATGCCTGTTGGGTCACCGTTGGCAAAGACTGTGTCGAAGGTGACTGTTGATAGTGTCTCTGAGGAACAGCATTCTGAGTATTGATTGGAGGCAACGAAGGGGTCCTTCTCTGACTGAGCTTTTGGGGCTCCTGTGGTTTCTGCTGTGATTGATGTTGCGGCTGCGAAAGGTGATTATGATGATGATTAGGGTGCTGCTGTTGTTGAAGATGATGGTACTGTTGTTGGTCCTGTTGCTGCAATGGTGGCACTTGGTACGATGGTTGAGATGGCAAATGTTGTCTCTGCTGCGAAAGAGCAACCCCTTCAGATACAGACCTCACAGGCTGTCTCGGATTGGATGGCAGTATCTCTGCTTTGGCAGTTGGTGAATACAAGCTAGCATTTTGTAACGGAGTAGGCTTCATGATATGTTGCGGAGAAGACGTACCGTTGCGAACATTGAACTGCTGATTACTGCTTCGTATAGGTTCGTTGATCTGCTGTGGCAAACTGTGTTGGTGTTGTTGCTGTTGCTGTTGATGATAGTGAGGAGGCTGTTGCTGGCGAGATTGTGGAAGAGGTACAGACTGTCCCTGATGTGAATTCTGCTGCTGGTGAGAGTGTGAATTTGCAGTGTTTTGATACTGATTTGGCATCTGCACATGCTGCTGTGATGGTGGTGGTGGTGGTGCTTGCTGCTGTTGGAAAGACATGTTCTGCCTGTAGGGATGCTGGTTTTGCGCCGCCTGCCTGGAGGGGCTTATCTGCTGCTGTTGACTGGCCAAGCCATCGCCATTTTGGAATCTCGTCTGTGGTAAGGGAGGGATGTTTGAAACGTTCAGGTCTCTTGCAGGCAAAGAGAAGTTTTGAGAGGGACCCTTTTGTCCTGATGCTGATGATGGATGAGGAGGCATCTGATGGGAGGATGTAGGCAGCGTAAAAGTCAGGTCGGAGGATGACCCGTTACGGGCCTTTAGTTGAGATACCATGTTTTATCCTTGTAGTCTTCTGATCTGTCCAACTATGATTGGCAATGTTCTATATTTGGTCAAATGGTCAGTTGGTCTGTTGGTGCTTGTTGTAGGTGAAATGAAAATTGAATTGTAAACTTGAATGCAGATAGAGTCCGTTATGTGGGAATGATCACCACAAGACAACCGAACAAGAGAATTTGGATAGTTGATATCAGATCTCTTCAGCTGTAATGTATTGCTGACTCAAAATGGGAAGCAAACACAAGTGGTGAGCTAATGTACTTCAATGTGTCCAAAATAGGTCTCCAAATTTAGATCTGTATCTTATGTATGTGTGTGACAGTATGAAACCTTTGCTGGCCAATAATGCAAGAAAGGAATTGACTAAAAGATGCTGAAAGTCTCTGACTTCTTATTGTAAACTGTGACTGTTGAACTCAGTGCGATGATAGTGATACAATTGGTGTTGTTGTTGTTGTAGTTCCTGATGAGACGGATAAGGAGGAGGAACAAGGATGATTTGATCTGTTCGACCTAGTGCCTGTTTGTTTATAGGTGCTCGGTGGAGATGAGATGCAACAGATGAAATCAAACAACCGCTTGATGAGCCAACAAGTTCTTGAGTGTGTGTCTTTGTAAAGAGAAGAAGACGATTGTATACTGTACAAGGAAGAATAAGAGAGTCCTTCTTTTTGACCTTTTTTTAGCAGTGGTAACGGTAGTAATGGTTAGTATGTGATGTTTTGTTGGTGCGTTTGTTGAAGCGGCATAGCAATAATGGAAGGTTAAGTGCTGTGCTGTGGTTAACTGCGTGCCTGCGAGGGTCTTCCCCGGTGGGTGGCTTTCCCTCCCCGTGGGAGCGCCCGGTGGTTGTGCCGTGGTGGGGGAGAGAGCACTTTGCACAGGCACAGGCACACCGAAAGGATTTGTTGGTTCTGCTACTCCTACACTCAAGCTGCTTCTCCACAGTGTCACTCAGAGAATTGGCATTGATTTCCAGGGTTGATTGTAGAGACAAACACACAAGAAGCCTGCAATTAGACACAAGTTTCAAGTCAAACGGCACGGGTAGATCAGCCCGATTCCACTGCCGCCGCCTGCCGAAGCCGCCGCCTCCCCTCGCTCTCGCTCTCTCACCGGGCCGGATTTCACCACAGGCAATCTCTACACCACCGACAGCACAGCCTGGCCCGAATTGGTATTACTAGTGATATATATATCAACCATTGGTAAAGGTTACAGTACCATACACACTGTATTCACTGAAAGGCATACACTCCAGGCTTACAATCTAATCAAGTAGAACAGCACTTACATCCATCCAACCCAACATCAATAGATCAAGACAAACATACCGATCAACGTTTCATCACTTGACAACTCATCATTTCACAATGCCAGTAAGTTCAGCCATGAACAACCACAATTGCAATAAACGTTCACGAAGATACTAACATCCTCTCTTTCCATTCAGGCCTACCATTCAACCTTCCTTGCTGAGGAATCCGATTCCAGAACAATCGGAAACCTTGCCATCCTTCCAATGAAGACCAAGTTCAAAGGTCCAGCATACCCTTCCCAATCGGACTATGACATAATCGACGAGATCCTAGACTTGTTCCGTGCAAACTCATTCTTCAAGAATTTCGAAATCAAAGGTCCTGCCGACCGTACTTTGATCTACGGTATCCTATTTGTCTCCCAATGCCTAAACACCCTATCAATAAAGGTCAATCATCATGAGGCAGTCAAGAGTCTAACGAATCTAAGCTTGGAAAGTTTCAGCATTCCAGGTGACGTTGGATTCCCGTTGAACTCTCTATACCAGGCACCGGCTGATAAGAACGAGGTGTTGTTTCTAAGGCAGTACCTTGCACAGTTCAGACAGGAACTTTCGAGCAGACTAATCGAAAGATTGTATGCCGAGGATCAAACCAAACCAAGCAAATACTGGTTGGCATTCACAAGAAGAAAGTTTATGAACAAGAGCTTGTAACTTGTCCTTTCTATAGAATTTTTATGTCTCCTTTTGACAACCTCGCTTTACCAACTGTTCTAAAAGAATACAGAAGATTAAACTCTATTATATTGAATAAATACACACCTTATCACAAATGATACGCAGCACAACCCCTTGCATCCAACTCGTTGATCAAATCCGAGGCTGAATCGGACTTGAAGTTCCAACCTAGACTCTTGCTAACGACAAACCTTCGTAGACAGGGCAACCTATCCTCACAGAGTGCAATGGTAATATCATCAGGATGTACTTTTGTACCTTGTCCAATCAACCCGGCAGAGTTGATATGGATCGAACGTAGTGGACGTTCATACTCGTGCAACCTCGGCAGTAGTTCTTCGTCAAACAGATCCCTTGTAATATACTCAATGTTGATGAAGTAGGAGATCAAGTTTGGACAGTACAAGAAGGAGGTGTCCATCGAATTGTCCTTCAAACCAGGCATTGGGTAAAAGATGGAGAGTTTGGTCAAATTCTGACCAATCCGCATCAACAAATCGTTGATCGATTCTCCGGTGATGTTTGGGCAGTGCGAGAATTCTAACGTTGTTATTGTCGAAGGGAACCGAGAATCCGTTAGAAACTTGTTCGAAATTCCACCTTGCAATCGAAGGTACCACAGACTCACTGGCCATTCCAAATCGTACTCTTCGCATGAGATCGAGGATCTTGGAAAGGAGAGTTGTTCTAACAGTGGGGTTGCCTTGATCGAATGGAAAAGCTCTTTTAAGTTGACCGTTTCGGAGACAAGCCTTAGATCCAAAACTTTCAAGTTGGTACAAAGTCGAAGACTGATCAACGGAGATATCCCAAAGCTTGTCTGTGATGCTATAAAGATCTCCAAAGAGTGTGAAAACCGTCGAAGCATCTTACTCACAAACGAATTCTTACCAGATTGGATTATCTGTGAAAGGTCCAAAACTTTGACCAAACTCTTGAACTTTTTCTTGTTTCGATGTAACGACACCATCTCCGCAAACTCGACGAAATTGGACGATGATAGTATTGGTGACTTGTAAAGTCTTGGTAGTAGGATGTAGTATGTCGATTTGCAAATCAACAGATGGTTAAGACACGTGGGCGTTTCCGAATTCTCCAATATTAGCATGATGATCTCAAAGGGTAATGTCATTCGATCCTTATCTTCATCCTCATCACCATTGGCAAGACTATCATTAATAGGTTTCACCTTCCAGCCGTTCTGCAATGCTATGGACACTTTCAACACGTCAACTTTCTGGAAGTTGGATTGGGGCCATCTTGGCCCATACCAAGACTCTTTGAATTCGGATCGCCTTGAGGCTTCCTCCTGCCGAAGAAGTGCAACTTCCTTCTCGTGCTGTATCTGTCTGTTGTACTCTTCCTCGTCAAACTCCTCGTCGTCCTGTTTGCCATACACGTACTTCTTGTAGTGCAACCCACGAGTCTTCTTGGGCCTTCTCTTGTTTGCCATTATGAGAGTGGATAAGATAAGACCGTCAAGGTTGAGGTTCTTGGTATTGTCGTGAGAGACTCCAGTTCTTTGTCTCTTCCCCCCTGTATATACACACAGGATCTATAAGGACACCAACAACCTTGAGATATTGTACTCTGGTATGGTTTATCGAGTGATTTGTAAGGCAGCCTATAGATTCGAGCAAGAAGCAAGATAGATTGAAGAAACAAAAATTATAAACCGGTGAAAAATCTCTACTGCTATTCATGCACGGCATGCCTGTGGCGGCTGCACTTAGCGAAGATGCAACAAGCATATTCCCCGGATTTTGAATCTATCAGCGATCACAGCTATTCTTTTTTCTTTCCCAATACAAAGCAAAAGCAAAATCAATCATCATCAAAGGATTTTAAGTAACAAAATTGAAGGATCAAACAAGGTCAGTAGCGTTACCACCGTTATCCAACTTACTCAGGGTTGTCTTGATAACATCGACGGATGAAAGAAGTTCCTGTCTCATCTGTTCAAGGTACCCTTCAGAATTGGCGATCCAATTCTCGATTCTGTTGAAACGCTTTGTTGCTCTGTCTCCATCAACCTTATGTGCAGAGTCTTGCCAGATCAACCTTTTCTGTTTGTCAATATGTGTTAGTAGTTGTAGCCATATTGTCAAAGGAAAGCTGAAAAAGGAGGGTATAAATATCATACCATGTCCAGCTCTTCAAACTCTTGTATTGCCCCCTTCATCTCATCTGTATAGTTGGTATAAATTAGATCAAACTCGGTAGAAAGTTTCTCCCAGTTGTACGGTGGAATCCTATCCAGGACGGACGCTTTTGCAAAGATATCCCTATCCAACTGTTCCTTGAGAAACTCAACCAATGAAGGGTTTGTAAGTGTTGGATCTGTTGAATCCAAAAATGCTATCAGTTCTTCCAATAGCTGATCAGCTGGTGAACGTGGGTTTATGGCAGCTGATGAAGTGGAAGCAGAAAGTGCCATATCGATATTGGCATCGGCATTGGAATCGGTATTAGAGATGTTGTTGTCAGACTGTGCTGAGGCATCTGTGTTTGTCGCTTCTGTGTGATCTGCCATCGTAATGTGATAGTTGATTGTGGTTACTTGATAAAGTTCAATTGAACAAAACTAGAAGAAAAAGAAATGAAAAGTGAAGGATCCCTCTTTTTTTATATGAAAAGGTAATTGTGAAATTTTACTATCAAGAGGAGGCTCGCGATGGATACTGAAAAATAATTACTGGTATAAACATCCCTTACACTGCGTTCTTTCGAAGGCATCTCAAAGCCTATTAGAGTCAGATTGATCGTAAGTACCCATTGACACAGACGAAACTTGCTTAATAGAAACAAAATAACAATCGTTCATGAAAACTCCCTTTCGAACCTTCTTTCCACCTCCAGGAATTCAACCATCTCTTTCATCCTATCAAACTCTCTATCTTTCATCCATCTTAGCTTTGCAGTTTCGATCCTGAGAAGTAATGAAAGATGGTTGTCTTCTTCTTCTTGTTCGGTTAAGTTTGGTGGTTGCAATTGAGCTTGTTCGTCTAGCTTCCTCCTACTCCTAGGCATCACGACTGTTGTATTATTGTTGAAGATTTCACGGATATCTCCTGAGTTTAGTAGTTTTGTGGAAGGAGTTGCGTTGAAAGGATACCTTTCATACTCCTTTGGGATGTTGTAAATGTTGCTTCCTGTCGTCGTTGTATTATTTCCATCATGTGTGGAGGTTGTATTCTCTGATATCTGTACTATTGTAGTCTGCGTCCTGTTTGTACTCTCCAAGATTGGATCCTCGCTATTTTTGAAAGGTTCGATCTTTCTTCGTATTATGTTTTGTCTAGCCATTGAAGGTGTAAGTGGCGTCGTTGGGGATCTCTTTAAATTTTGAAAGTCTTCCTGCTGACTCTGGTTTCCCTTCTGATCCTGCTGCTGAACCTGTTCCTCCTGTTCCTGTTCGAGCTCAAGCTGCTTCTGTTTGGAGTCATACCTTTGAGGGGTGGATAGAGTAGGGAGGCTAGTCAGCGATGTCCAGTCTAAGTCTTGGGTAAATTCTGTCATTTTTTATTGCGATGCTAGATGAAGGAACAGGTCTCTATGTTGTTGATTGACTAATGAACCAATAAGTCAAGTAGTGATGGTTAAGTAATACCACCGTCTCATAACGCGTCTCGCTCCTCTTTGTGTTGTTTACAATTTTACACGAAGAAGCGGTGCACGTGCGTGAAACATGGCAGACTTCTCATCAGCCACGCACCAGCCACGCACCAGCCATATCCAACTGGCCAATTACTTTCACTCTCTGTGCTCTGCTGGAAAAAAAAATTGGTGGTTGTTGTTCGCTGGCAAAATTTCATCCACATTGGAGAATTTCCCTACAGTTACTCTCTCGCCGTTGCTCTTTGATGGGGAAGAAAAAGATCCCACTCCCTTCTTACTGTTATCGTTCGTCTTGGTTGCTCACACCCTTTCAATTGAACATCAAATTCAAATCAATCATCCAAAAATGTCCAACAACGAAAGAACTTTTATTGCTGTTAAGCCAGATGGTGTCCAAAGAGGCATCTTCCCAGAAATCTTGAGAAGATTCCAAAGTAAGGGTTTCAAGTTGGTTGGTATCAAGTTGACCGTTGCCAACGAAGATCTATTGAGAAACCACTATGAAGATTTGCAATCAAAGCCATTCTTCCCATCTTTGCTATCCTACATGATGTCCGGTCCAGTCTTGGCCACCGTTTGGGAAGGTAAGGACGTTGTCAAGCAAGGTAGAGTTTTGCTTGGTGCCACCAACCCACTACAGTCTGCCCCAGGTACCATCAGAGGTGACTTTGCCCTAGACATGGGTAGAAACATCATCCACGGTTCCGACTCTGTTGAGAACGCCGAAAAGGAGATCTCTCTATGGTTCAAGAAGGAAGAACTTGTTGAGTACAAGCCAACCATGCACGGCTGGATCTACGAATAAAGTATGGATTGTTGTTTATCCCTCGATGATGGGTTGAAGGGGAAATTATAAGTTATAGGTAGCGGTAGCTACCAATTAACCACTTATTACCGTATCACCCTCTACAGGGCTATATTTTCTATTTATACGCACAAAACTACAAGTGTTCCATCCCTCTTTCCATATCTTCTATGTTAAATCTGCAATAATCCTTTCAATTGAGTAGTATTCATCATTCATCCCCAATTCACTTACAATTGATTGATTGATTGATTGATCCGGCCCTAATGAAGGTAGTGCACCGCAGGTCAATAATCAAGATCAAGACATTTGAAAAACCTGCTGACGTAACATATCACCTCATCCGAGCATCTTCATCTTCACCTTCACCTCCATCGAGCACAGAGCAGAGCTTTGACACTCTCACGCTCACACAGAGAGAGTGTCGTCGATACCTCTCGTAACTAACTAACCACCCAGACCTCTCTGATCCTCTGATTTCTCTTCCTTTTTTCCCCTCCTTATCCGTCTGTGTTACTTGAAGGCTAGCGATTAAATACTATCAAAAGATCAGCTTCAAAAAAACACAGGAAATTATCTTTGCACAAGGCAACCAGCTTCTTTCAAGAATCTCTCAGATCTACTCTTCTCATAGTCTCAGATACCAGTCCCAATTGTCACGTACAACTACACCATATTTATAGATAGTGTGACTTTCTACTGTTCATTCATTCCATTGTATTTATTTCTTGTTGCCAAACTTCCATACAACAATGTCAAAAGTTCCACAGCTATACTGTAAGTTTTCACTCTCTTCCTGATCTCTCTTGCTGCCTCTTCCTGTGATTGAATACTAACTTACAATCCCATCCACTCTTCAAATCAGGCCGTCAACCAAGAACGGTTGAAATAATAGAAGCCCAACCGGTGTTTAACCCTCTAACCAACTTTGAAAAGCCAACTTTGGAAACAAGAAGTGCGGCATACTCCCCAAATGGTTCTATCTTTGCATACACCCAACCAACATGTGTGAATATAACGGACCCTTCAACGGGCTCTTTACTCATCAAGATTGACATCTCGGACGTTTTCGAATTCCATTTCTCTCCAAAGGGAAAATTCCTAACGACATGGTCAAAACCAACCAAACTCCAGGACGAATCTGGAAATTGGAAGGATAACGTTAACATTTGGAGGCTTGACGTTGCAAACAACTCCTACGATCTTATTCAATCCTATCAAAACAAATCACAATCTGGTTGGAGGGCCCAGTTTACAGCAGATGAATCCATCATGTGTAGGATGCTCAACACTTTCCAGTTGGATTTCTACAAGACGGACGTTGAACCAGCAGGCGCCCTGAAGAAACCACTATACTCCTTGAACGTGAAAGAGTACGGTAAGATCCAATCTTTCCAAGTATCACCAGGTTTGAATCCATCGGTTGCTCTCTTCATACCTGAATCCAGTGGGAAACCATCCTACATCCAGGTGTACTCTTTACCAAACGTGAAAACCGTCACTTCTCAAAAGCAATTCTTCAAGGGTGAATCGTGCCAGTTCAGATGGAACGACTTGGGTACTTCCATATTGGCATTGGTCTCGACCGATGTTGACTCGTCGAACAAATCCTATTACGGTGAAAGTACGTTGTATCTACTTGGTATCTCTGGTTCTTTCGATCAAAAGATCACCTTGGATAAAGAAGGTCCAATTCATGACATCACTTGGTCTCCAACTTCACGTGAGTTTGCCGTCATATACGGTTACATGCCATCACAAACGACATTCTTCGATGCCAGGGGTAATTCGATCTATTCCTTACCTCCAGATTCAAGAAACACCATTCTTTTCTCTCCTCATGCCAAGTACATCCTAGTTGCAGGTTTTGGTAACTTGCAAGGTAATGTTGATATCCTGGACAGGCAGAACAAGTTTGCCAAGGTGGCCTCTTTCAAAGCATCAAACACTTCGGTTTGTAAATGGTCACCGGATGGACGTTACATTCTAACGGCAACTACTTCACCAAGGTTAAGGGTTGACAACTGTGTCAAGATTTGGCACGTTGATGGAACCTTGTGTTACGTCAAAGAGTTCAACGAGCTTTACAGTGTCGATTGGAAGCAACAGCCACTCTCCGATTTCCCACCAATCAAGGCAACGATGGAACCATCCTGTACACCTCATATCTCAGCATTGGAATTCATGGCCAAGAGGGTGAAGGTGACTTCAGAGGCTAAACCTGCAGGTGCATACAGGCCACCACATGCTAGAAACGGCTCTGCCCAACCTGTTAGATCCCTGGCCCAAAGAGAAGCTGCACAACAGATCTCAAGGTTGATCCCTGGTGCTACTCCCGCTGCAAAGAAGGTCATTCCTGGTGCAACTCCATTGCCAACGTCGTCGGATGTGGAATCAAGATCGGCTGCAAAGAATAGAAAGAAGAGACAGAGCAAGAAGAACGGCGAAGATGCTCCATCCTCTGTTCCTACTAGCATCTCCACTCCAACTCAGACTGCTTCTCCTGTTCCTGCCTCTCCATCGCCTCAGCCTGAAGGTGGATCGTTGATCGTCGGTGGTGCCACCGTTTCGTTCGAAGAGAAAAAAATCAGAAACCTGTTGAAGAAGTTGAGAGCCATCGAACAGTTGAAGGTGAAGAAGCAAAGCGGTGAATTTTTGGAAGACACCCAAGTCTTGAAGATCAAGACCGAGGATCAAGTTAGGAAAGAATTGGAAGCTTTGGGATGGATTGAGTAAGGTAATAGTTAGAAGCGTCCATTGGCGCTACCCTGTTCTGCATCTTCCACTTTTTTTTGTTTCTCTTATCTGTCTCTTAACTTTTCACACTCTGTGTGACCACACCAGTTATTATCCTATTTTTTTTTTTTCATCATCTCTCTTTGTTAGCACTGTTGTTCTTTTGTATTTGCTTGGATCATCATCTCTACTGTTTAATATTCTATTCTTATCATTGTTGTTACAGAAATCAGCTATTTTTATCGTCCACTATTTTTTCTTCTGTTATACATTCCTCATTTTCTAGTCCATTTTTTTACTTGTCACTACTTCTCCTTATACATCCACTATTCCATAGTATCTCATGAGTGTAAAGTGTAAATACCACTGGCTGCGTTCAACGGAGGCCCATCTTTCAAATGACACTAAAAGTCGTGCCTGCTATATCAAAATGGAAATTGTGGGGAAGAAAAAAGGGGGGCGCCTTGGATGGTTGGTAATCCTTCGAACGGTAACAGGTTTGATGCAAGGGCAGACGACCAACCAAAAGAAGAGTATGACAATATTACTGGCGATGTGTTTGATTTGCTCATTAAGTCATTGCTGTTCTGGATAAAAATGAGCTCGATGTCTTCAAATTTAATGGTTTTCTGAAATTTTTGACTGTAAGGATACATATTCTCTTTTTTGATTGGCAGATTATGGTCTCGATCAGTTTTGAAACAAATTGAAAGACAAAATACGTAATACATCTAATCACTAGTCACACCATCTCTTTATCCTTTCTGCTGTCTATGGAGAATTCACAACAGCAAACTGCGTATGGCCAGTCTCTGTCTCGTGCCTCACCTGTCCCAATCCAGCACAGCCGTAATGCTAGTTTTCAGGCTGTGCACATGTGCATGCCGATGGAGATACCTCTGTTGATAGCGGGACCAATCTCTACGATCACTGATTACTGAAGCAACAGGGATAACTCTAAAGGGAACGGTGGCAATTGATTATACCAACCAATTCACCACACGTTCAACACCAGTCAGGTTTTTGTCATCAGCTTAAACTTTTTAACAGATACAGAACCAGCTTGTTACTCTTTGATTATTCCCCCTCCACCTGAAAACAGGCAAGAGATCATTAAAGCTTATCAGAATCTGACTCATCAGTAAGATCATCTTACAGTGCATCCTCTACAACAATTATAAGCACATCCCACAATACTGGAAGGTCCCAATTGCAGCATGATACCCAGACGTAGCAGCTCATTTTCCACCTCTTCATCAGCGGGATCCTCCACATACCTGCCGCCACCGGTAAACCCCAAAGACCTCAACCAATCGGCAACCAACTATGAGTACTCGACCTCAATTGCTCTCAGTGTCTGGATTAGGACGGCATCGCGACTTCTCAAGCATGGCAAATGGTACTCTGCTGACAATATACTGGAAGAGACGTATGTTCTGTATCTCAGATTCATTGATTTGATTGTCAATCGGCTATACAAACACCCGGACTTGAAAACCCTGAAATCTGAGTACCAGGCCAACAAGAACTCCAAGAATGCCATCATCTACAAAGAATACCTTAATTTAAAAGCCATGCTTCCAGATATAATGGCAGAGGTTGAAAAAATCAAGAAGCTGTTGACGGAAAACTATCAGAACTATGTGGAATCAGAAAGAAAGAAGAAACAGCTTATCGAACTACAGGAATTGAGATTCCAACAGTTAAAAAGACAAGAGCAGGAAAGGGTAGATCAGTCAAGAGAATATTCGAAACAGTCTGCAAACGATATAAGACTCAACGATGAAGCATTGTCGAAAAAATTGAGGAGTTTGTCCAACAGCAGTCTATCCAGTTTTGAAGTTGCACACCCTTCGAGCATTCCTTCGTATCCAACTCTTCCGCTAATGTCCGACGTGTCGTCAACAGCATCACCAAGCATAAAAGCATCACCGCAAGGACCAGCATTGGCACCAAGGCTGCCTGCCCTACCAGACCTCAAACCAGATCCGTCAATGTCTCTCTCTCTTCCCTTGGCAGTGGCCAATCCGAAGCATCGCAAGAAGGATATCTCGCATAAGACAGTCAACTTCACAGAGGGTGGTTCACCGATGAGAACAATCTTTATATCCTCAGCACTGATTCAAACCTTTCTCAAGATTGCAAAGAGAAACACTTCGAAAAAGTTGGAAACCTGTGGTATTATATGTGGGAAACTGAACAGAAATGCGTTCTTCGTTACATACTTGGTCATTCCGGATCAAGATTCGACTCCTAACACATGCAACACAAAGAACGAGGAGAAACTGTTTGAATTCATCGATAAATTGGACATGTTCATCCTAGGATGGATCCATACACATCCAACACAATCGTGCTTCCTATCCTCGATCGACCTACACACGCAAAATTCGTACCAGATAATGCTAAACGAAGCAATTGCAATTGTCTGTTCTCCAAGTCAGAAGTTTGACAAGAGTCTTGGAATATTCAGATTGACCGATCCTCCTGGGATTCCAGTGATCACCAACTGTAACAAGGGTGGATTCCATCCTCATGAAGAGCAGGATCTTTATGTCGAATGCCATCGGTTGAACAATGAGGATGTCAGTTCTGGTCATGTTGTTTTGAAGGATGATCTACCGTTTGAGGTTAAGGATCTAAGGGATTAGGGATCTTTATGAAAGTCTATTCTGTTGCACTGGATGCATACGGCGGCAATATTTTAATTTAATAGAAAGAAAGTGGGATTTTTGCTTCGCGTGTTTTTTTTTCGAAAGTATAAAGGATTGCATCGTTAAATTGCTAGTAAAAGCTGAAGAGGATCAGTGGAATGATAGAGACGTAATATACAGAAAGAAAGGGAATGGGCTGTATCTGAACTTACTCTTCAACAATCTCATCGGAAACAGCAGCAACCTGTTCAGGCTGTTGCCCTTGTTGATCAGCATCTGCTGCTGCTTCAGCTTCAGTTTCTTCAGGAGGATACAGCATGGCATCTCTTATCCTATCCTTCTCCTCGTTTTCTGCCAATTGTGTGCTCAAAAGTTGCTTCTCCATGGCTGATCTTGCAGGCTCATTCTCCTTGTACTTGTTCACCTGATCCATGAACTTGAGAAGGTCGGTACCGGTAGCAGCATCGCACTCAAGCTGGGTATAAGGATTCACGCTTAGCGCCTTTGCTCTTCTTCTATGTGGTTTTGCCTTGAGATGTGCCGCTAGTGCTTTGTTGTCCTGGAAATATTTTGCACAGTGTATACAGTAGTACTGTCCCATACCTGCCCTGTATTCGTCCTGCTCCTGATGCTTCAAAGCTTGGATGGATTCTGGGGTGGAGAGCTCAGCATGGATGAGATCAATGTCTCTCGTTCTTCTCTTGGTCTTGTATCTTTTCACGGAGTATCTTCCCATCTTTGTATATGATATGCAGTAAGTGTTGTTCGATGAACTATATCAAACGTTGTGTGATTGCAAGGGAGTTTCTTATCAATGTCTGATCCTTTGTTTCTTTATACAAGCCATAAAATTTTTCAGAGCTTTTATCAAAAAAATAAAATATAAATATATGGTTTGAAAATTTGAGCAGTGCGGCTCACAATATTGAAAACTGATTTCAAATCAGCTGACGTTGTGCACGTGACAGAAATGTAAGCTGCCAGTGCCCGTGAGCGTGTCACATCAAAACTGTGGAGATCATAAACACGTGACTTGTACAAGGGTTATAGCAGCCCTGCTTAAGTATGGGGAGCGCGAAGATGCACAAGTTATAATTTTTTCACTTTGCCTCCAAGCTCAGTAGCAGTTGGCAGTTGGTGGAGAGAGAGAGGGCGGAATTAGTAATCCAGTGAGAGAGAGAGTACGGACCGTCTTGCTCTGAGTGCTAACAGAGAGGGACTGGAGGGCAGCCTCGAAGGGACCACCATCACAGACAGAGACACTGAGGGTAACAGGGTGTGTAGAAAGCAGTTGATCTAATTCGAGTACGTTGTAGAGATTCAACATCTGATAACATCATAGAAGACTTCTTGAAGTATCGAATCTTAACACTATTTACAAAAGGTAAGTTATAACAAGACACCCAGCAGGAACAGGATATCAAATCGAGTCAAGAACTGAAGAACCAGACATCATCATCACTTTTAACGATCAAGTATGTGCCCATCTATTCATCAGAGTTAGACATTCATCATTCACTGGAAATGAGACGCTGAAAGACATCATCTCCAACTGGATTCATTCATACCGGAAGTCTGAAAGCTTCAACACATGTTTTTTGTGTAAAGTGCCACACCGTGTAATCTTTGAGAACAAAAGACGCCTTCAATGTCTGATTATTAATCAGTCTTTCCACTGCTTAACATTTCTTTGCCACCGAAGACACATCATTCAAGAATCAACCACCTGTTTCGTCTTTGCTCACTCCGCATTCAAATACAACATCACATCTCAACTACATTACATAGTCCAAGAGCTACAACAACAGCACATCAACCATCAACTGTAAGACAACACCTACTTCAGTTACAACGTTGATTCTTCAAACTAGAGACTCATTCGATATTCCAATCAACTTTCAATCCACGTAAGGAAAATCAAACTAACATATATCAACCCTCCCTACAATCTTTATTTACTACAGAATTTTTCAAAATGGCTAGAAGACCAGCTAGATGTTACAGATACTGTAAGAACAAACCATTCCCAAAGTCTAGATACAACAGAGGTGTCCCAGACCCAAAGGTCAGAATTTTCGATCTAGGTAGAAAGAAGGCTAACGTTGATGACTTCCCACTGTGTGTCCACTTGGTCTCCAACGAATTGGAACAACTTTCCTCCGAAGCTCTAGAAGCTGCCCGTATCTGTGCCAACAAGTACATCACCAAGGTCTCCGGTAGAGATTCATTCCACATGAGAATCAGAGTCCACCCACATCACGTCTTAAGAATTAACAAGATGTTGTCATGTGCCGGTGCCGATAGATTGCAACAAGGTATGAGAGGTGCTTGGGGTAAGCCACACGGTTTGGCCGCAAGAGTTGCCATTGGCCAAGTTTTGCTATCCGTCAGAACCAAGGACAACAACAAGGATGTTGTCATTGAAGGTTTGAGAAGAGCCAGATACAAGTTCCCAGGTCAACAGAAGATCATCATCTCCAAGAAGTGGGGTTTCACTCCATTGAACAGAGCTGA
Source organism: Ogataea rishiriensis (assembly GCA_030569615.1). Taxonomy (NCBI): domain Eukaryota; kingdom Fungi; phylum Ascomycota; class Pichiomycetes; order Pichiales; family Pichiaceae; genus Ogataea; species Ogataea rishiriensis. Next base: position 747,737 of record JAJMLH010000001.1, on the reverse strand, counting down.
GTACGTTGCCAAGAGACAAAACAACGAAGTCAAGGAAGACGGTGCTTACGTTAAGTTCTTGTCCAAGAAGGGTTCTTTGGAAACAAACATGAAGGAATTCCCAGCTTTCTTCGCTTAAACGGTTTAACATACAGCACTCCTCTCCCCCTCTCCAATTTTCTTTTATTTTAATTGATATCTTTCAATAAAGACGATGGTGAATTTGAAATTTATGGAGGAACAAAGAAAGTCCATCATAGTTTAAATTATCTTTCTCTCTTTTTTAACAATATTAATTGGTTTTAGTCTTACAAGGAAATACAAATGAAAAGTTGGTACTGTTTACCAATGTTTTTTTTAAAGGAGCCGGCCTCGTAAATCACATTACACCTAGCAAACTATATGTATAAAGAGATAGCGATTGAAGAGAGCGAATACACAAAGAATCTCAACATGAACTATTGGAAAGGATACAGAATAAAAAGCGAAAGAAAACGGGAGCAGTGAGTTGGAAGAAGCATCTAAAAAACCACAAGAATCAACGTAATGGGCTCCTTGCACGATGAATCGAACTGGCGACACTAGGAGTAGGACTTCTAGCTCGAGCAGGAGACCGTGCTCTTTCCGATTCTTCACCGAGCCCAGCGGCGGCTGCTCCAACTGGTGTTGTTCCAGCACTACCAGTCTGTTGGTGTAGCGCTTCCTGCTGCTTGAAGGTACTGTATGCCATATCGATATAATCCTCATGGCTAAGAGAACCACGTCCAGCATCACAGACGTTGATCGATTTGATCCAATCCGATTGCCAGATTTGGTACGATCTCATCCTATACTTTGGATCGGGGTTGAGAATGCTATAGAGGACATACCTTCTAGAATTTGGGAATGCACCTTTGGAGATGGACTCGATTTGGTTGAAAGCACCCTTTCTCATCAGCTTGTACTGTCTATGCAGCGTTGTTGACTTTTGCGTGTAGTCATAGATGGCCCTAGTAGCAAGGAAATGGTCATAGTTGTCATCGGAAGTCTTTGCAACTTCCCAGACGTAGTTTCCATAGAGCATCACCAAATAGATGATACCAAGGGACCAAATGTCTGCTAGTCGTGGATCGTAATCCCTGTCTGGAACAAACTGTTCTGGAGAAACGTACCGTTCCGAACCACAGGCACCTTTGGAATACTGCACCTTGTCCTCCCATGCCGTCTTGAAAACTGCACTCGTTCCAAAGTCAATGATTTTCAACTGTCCCTTTCTCGTGAGTAGCAAGTTTTCAACTTTGAGATCGTTATGCGATATACCGACTGAATGTAGGTACGTGATGGCATTAAGAATCTGTTTGAAGAAACAGTCACATTCGATAACCTCCAATCCACTGGTGACAGAGATCAACGAGAACAAATCACCACATGGAATGAACTCCATCACTTGTGAATAGGTCAGAGTAACCGGATCAACCATCAAATCGTAGACATTGATGATTGCCTGATGCGTTAACGAGGAAGAGATCATGAATTCAGAAGTGACTCTATTTCCAAAGTGGTGTAACGATTCGTTAGGTCTTTGCTTGAGCTGCTTAATGGCAAATAGCATCTTTCTCTTCTTGTGGCCTTCGTTTTCAACCCTGACGGAAATGCTAACGGTACCATAGGACCCTTTACCAACAACACCTTCGATGTGGCCATACTTGGCACTGAGCAGTAGCTTCTTTGTGGTGAGTAGCTTCTCCTTCAAGTCGTTAGGATGCTCAATCTTTTCCATCATCACGTTGATCAAGTTGAGCTGGTCCTTGCCAATGATAGGCTCGATCAACTCATCATCTGCTTCATCGTCAAAGTCGTCATCATCGTCATCATCGTCGTCGTCATCGTCGTCATCATCATCGGTGCCGCGACTGGCACCACCACCACTACCGCTCCTTCTGGACTTGCGAACATGTCCAGATCCAGTACCACCATTGCCTAACTTGTCCTCATCGTCTTCATCGTCATCGTCCGAACCTTCGTCCGAATCGTCATAGTTCCAGCGGTAGTTCTTTGGATCGCTCTTTAGCTCCATCAACTGATCGCTATAGCTATCGGGCAACAAGCTGACCGACTGTTCAACGGTACCAATGCATGATTCATCCATATCTTCCTTCTTTTTTCCCCATGAGAACCAACCAGGTTTGTTCTTCAAAGGTTGGGTTCTATACTTGAGATAGTCATGCTCGTGCGACGAGCCATCCGTTGACATCTTTAACCTTCCATTCTTCAGCTTCAAAAGATGATCCTTCTGTGCGTTTAGATGTGCCGATGATGCACCTGCCGATTGAGTATGCTTCAGCGAGGTGTAGAACGAACTTGTATGTTGGTACTGTGGTTCTAAACTTGCCATTGAGACAGATGTTGATCTGTTACGAGAGCTGATGGAGTTCGAACGGGATTCTGGAGGTGAACAAGATTCTTCTGAGAAGTTGGCATGGGTTCCGCCACCTAGAAACTTGGACATCAGCTTTCCTGATCTTCCCCTGTTCAGCTGAGTCTGCGAGCCTGTTGGGTATTGATGGTTAACTGCTGTTGATGACGATGAAGAAGCAGAGAGTGGAGCCCCTCCTGCTGCTGTTGCTGTTCCTGATGTCTGTCTCTTGCTAATGGAAGGTGTCGGCGTGATATCGCTGTTACTGTTGTGCGAAGCTGGGGCCATGTTTGGAGATAAAGAAGCTGGGGATGCTGAAGAACCATTGATTGAGGATTGGCTTTGAGATTGGAGAGATGTGGGATTAGCCATGTGTAAATGAGGCAAAGATAGGCCATGCTGATGACGATCCGTTGAACAATATGCATTGATCGATGGAGTCTTTGAAGGAGGCAGCGCAGACAAAGAGTCGCCATCGTCACTTTCATCGTCGCCGTTTTCTCCCTTTTTCCCCTCCAGTACGTCATCCAGATCGTTCTCAACTACCAATGGCATCATCTTGAGTCTGTTCAAACTTTCCGTTAGCTCACCGTTGGTTAAAATGCCCTGCTTCTCTGTTGAGTGCAGGCTGGGCGATGATCCATTCAAGGTTGGTGCAGATAGCGTTGGCGAGGTTGGTTGCGACTGGGAAGTGTTAGCTTTGAGAGTGACTGATTTGGATGTAGAAGGTGTTGTTACTCTCAGTGAGTTTGAACGTCTTGATAATGGCTGCTGTGTTACGCTTGGTGATGGTGTCGTTGATTGCTGTTGGCCTTTGTCCTGTCCCGAATGAAGTTCATTCTGTGGTTGAGATCTACGACGAGGAGGGATTCTTTCCTGTTGTGTTGTTGTGAGATGTGGTATGTGGGTTAGAGAGGGTGATGGTGTGATGGATGCCTGTGAGGATTGATGGGAAGTATTTGATGGAGGAGGGGGTGGAGCCAACGATGTCGAACCTGGAGCAACTGCTCCTGCTCTCTGTGCAGCAAGGCTGCCAGCAACCGATTCTGTACCTAGAAAGTCTTGGTGTAAGTTTGCTGAACTTGAGTGAGGAGTGAAGAAGCTTTTGAACTTGTGTCCCACCGATGAGGTTCTGCTTCTAGAATGGATTTCATCTGGGATTGATGTGTTTGAAACGGCCTGGTACAACGAGTAGTCGGAATCATCTGGATTGTACATGACGTGAGGGCCAGTGACAGGCGAATCTCCACCTTTTGGCTTGTTTTCCGAAGCACGTCTAAACAGGGGCATTATCTGTGGGTGTTGCTATCCTTGGTTGAACGGAGAATTGGTGAAAGTGGTGGGTGTAATGTAGTGAGGGAAGTCAGCTTCCTATAGGCTAGATACGTGGTAAGGATGGATGGGTAGGCAGGGCAGGGGGATAAGTAAGTGAATTGAGGTGTTAACTGACTGCTTCTGTTGCTGCTATGGACATGAATCTATTCTGTGATGAGTAACAGTGGGAAGAATGAAGGGTTGGAATGCTGAGCTTTGGTGGTGTGATACGTTTCAAAGGTCAAGTTGTTCAGCCTGATCAATCGAAACCAATGAGAAATACACACCGAATGATGCCGGACGAGGTGAAGAGTGTGATTGATCGATCGATTGAGTAATCAATTAAGTGATTGTATACTCAAGCGAACAACTGATTGATGGATAAGTTGATGTCCTTGTATAGATAGGGAAAGGGTTTGTATTGCTTCATAGGGTCCTACTGCTTACCACTGCTAATACTACTGTAACTACGGTATGCTGCTGCTGTTGCTGCTTCTACTGTTGCTGCTGTGCGTAAATTGGCATGAAAATTGGGAGGTTTGCGCTGGCAGCACGCCAGCACGCCTGGGGCAGCACGGGCTGTCGGGGACCCTCACCAGGGACCCTTCCCCGTTGGCAGCGGCAGGGCCCCCCGGTGCCACTCAACCGAGGCATCGATCCCTGCTATAACCCCATGCCAGCTTTAACAGCTATGACGTCTTCCATCAACAACAGCAACAAGAACAGCTCACAAACAAACTAAAGCCATGTGTATTCTACGGTATGTCTTCATGGTATGTCTTCATGGCCGAATGGCTTCCAATCTAACGGTCGCCAGGCATGGCATTTTGCCATTGCGCCCTAGTAAAATTGCGTAATTGGTGACGTGATTCGCTTTTCTGCTCAGCCCCTGTATCCGATCCATGTTGTGGACCCCCTTTTTAGATCTCAAGTCGGTTTGGATTAAATCGCAATTGCCATGCCAGCTCATGTATTATGGAGCCGCTACGATCAAGAGAGATAACTGATTTACTCAATCTGGGATTTCTCTCCAAGAGGATGAAAAAGAAAGAAAGAAAAACAGTACAACTGCACTTATAAAGTCGTATATGGCAATAACGGGGCTTTTTTTCTTCGCTTTGATATAATTTATATGCTTTTGTAGTATGACTATGGATGCCAGCAAATGATAGACGGCAATTACACTCTAGACTGAGTTACATACGCCCAAGGACAAACTCGGGATTGACATGGAAATGGTCAACGGATTCAGGAGCAAGATGCGAGTAGTAAGCACTCTCGTCAACCAACTGTGAAGCATCGGTTGAATGTTTGGTGCCCTCCAAAAGCTTCGTCACCTCCGCCAAGTTTGAGCCCGTGACTCTCTCCCAAAATTGGCCAATCTCAGTATTCTCAACGTTTCCTGATAGATACTCACGCAACAGATTCTTACCATTCTCAGTGTTGGAGTGTCCATATATGTTCACATCAACCGCTGTATGCCCATGTGTCGACCAACCAACCTGTGCACGCATTGACACCATATCGTTCAAATAATAGTGAGCAACAGCATCTTGAGAAATGACAGTGGTGATGTCTTGTGGAGTGTAGTCGAGAATACCCAAATCTTGCTCGAGGATTTCAGTCCTGACAAACTCATACAGCTTTGAGTCTCTCAGCTCTGCACTCAAACCTTCCTCTTGGACAGATTGCTCAAGCTTGGCCCTGTACGACCTGATCTTACGGATCACATACTCTCCTGACTTGGTAGCATTGAGCAACGCATCGGGTTTCCATAGATACTCAGGATAACCAGGTGTAATCTGTCTACCAACGGCCAGACCACCGGTTTCATGGTCAGAGGTGGACACCAAGATAGTTTCAACGTCTGAAGAATCGATAAACTCAATGACCTTGGAAAATGCCTTGTCGAAAGCCAACACCTCTCTAACCTGGGCAGCAGGGTCGTTCTGATGTCCAGCATGATCAATTCTAGAACCTTCAATCATCAAGAAAAATCCTTCATCAGAATCCTTGGTTGCTTCAGAAAGCACCGTCAAAGCAGTGGTGACCTCCTCCTCCAAACTAGGATACACCTTCTCATCCCTATCCAAATCATATGGGATGTCATAGTATGCCAACAAGGACAACAGTGGCAAGGTTGCGTTCTTACCGAGTTGCAGCTGATCAAACTCTTCCCTATTCAAAGCAACATGGAACCCAAGATCCTTGGCTTTTTCAACCATGTTGACATCGTCATCCCTACATCCACCAGCATCGGAACCAGGAAGGTAAAAGCACCGTCCACCGCCAATCATCAAATCCGTGACTGGTCCAAGGCTAGTGTCAAATCCTAACTGTTGTCCCGCAATAAGACTCTGCATTGACCTATAGTCAGCATGAGAGTTGAACGCAGCAGGAGTGGCATCTGTGATACTCGTAGTAACAACAATCCCGGTCTTGTAACCTTTCAATTTCAAAGCTTCAAGTATGGTACCACATGGATTCTTCAAAGGATCAACCGCAATCGCACCATTGTAAGTCTTCAACCCACACGAAAAGACAGTGGCTCCAGCTGCCGAATCGGTCACTAAGGAAGAGTTTGATCTTGTTCTTGAAGAACCAATGAAGTATTTGTCAAGGGTTAACGTGTCACCAATTGGCAGGTTGTCCCTGTGCTGTCTGAAATAACGTGCCATGTTGATCGAACTTGGACCTGTACCGTCGGTGACTAGCATGATGATGTTCTTCTTGGATGAGGTTGAAGAGACGTTTGGTGTGGCACCGCTGTAGTAGTCCTTGTGGTTGGTGGCAATGCATTGGTACGTGAACAAGGCTGATAAGAAGTAGAGGAAGATGAAAGGTGCATACAGCTTCAACTTCTTGAAACCTTGGGGCTTGGAGTTTCTATTGTCTCTCGTTTCTGCCTTCATTTCTTGCTTTTCGCTTGAATAACTGTTGTTGTCGCTGGTGTTGGACTGGTTACCAACTTCATCTCTGATGATACCGGCGAGAGGGGCCTGCCTTTGAATTGGGAAGTTGTGAGCCATCCTTACTCGTCAGAAGTTTCTTTTAAAGTGCACAGCTGTAGCGAACTTAATAGAAGTGAAAGAGTGGTGTAATATCTCAACCCTTCTGGTTGTCTAGAGAAGTTGAAACGCATATATATATGTTCGTATCTTGTTTGACACAACTGTCATTGGATGAGATACGGGGGATGATAGAGCAATACAGCGGCTGTCTGCAAAGGTTCACCTTCCTTATCTTTCTTTACGGCTGTGCACACTTCTCTGTTCTCCTCGACTATCTGACGCGTTTGGGTCCCTTCCTTTGCTTCTCTGCTAAGCATGGACACACCTTTGAGATGGCTCAAAAGTGACGTGTTGTTGTGTTCTAGCAATTGGCAATTAGTAAGGGTATAGGTCGGAAAAAAGATTAAAAAACTGCAGGTGCTTGTACCTGTCAAATGACTGCCTCATCTTACAACTACTGGCAAAGACTGATAAATAATCCATGTTTCGTACCACAATTGTAGTCTAGACGTGATATATACAAATTTATAAACTAAGCCAGAGCCCTTTTTAAGGCTAAGGCTGAAAAAGTAGAAAAGACGAGCCACATTTGACCAGTGTTAACTGTCCTCAGAAGACCCAACTAGTTCGCTACTAGTACGTTCACCATAAGCCGGCACAATTGCCCCCTGGTGATACTGCTCGACATCAGACGACCCACTCTCAGCCTCGTCATCACTATCCTCAGCCAACTTGTTGCTGCTGCTCGTAGCCTTGTTGCTGTGCAAATGATATTCTGGACTCTGGATGATATTATCAATGACGTAGTACTGGAAAGTGTTCATGATCAATGGGAACACTAACACGACAAACCCAACCTGCAAGTTGGGAACTTTGTCACTCCAGCTCAACATCCAAGTGGCCATCTTGACCAAAAATGGACAAACTATCAAGAGAATATAAATGATCAACTTCATCGATAGTAGACCGACAAAGTAGAGACTCAACTGCTTGAAGTAGTAGGAGTACTTTGGAGGAGAACCGTACTGTCCACTCTGGATCCCTTCGGTGCCTGCTCGCCTGGCCAATCCATAAACAATACGAAGCATTGCCCACAAGATGGGTATTCCTATCGTTGTATCAAACAATATGTTCAGAAAGTAGTAGTCGCATGGATTATCGTCTATCGTTCCAGGAGGAGTGGGAGAAGGCAACGGGCGAGCATTGGGAGGTAGGCCTCCTTCTCCGATAACATAGTATGATGACGTTCTATGGCTTAGATCAAAGAGAAATCCAAGAGTGGAATTGTAACCTTCGATCATGATATCGGAAGGCATGCTGCTGGTCGCGCTGGTGGTGGGGGTTGTGGTATAGGCCCAGCTGTCTGAGTTTCCACCGATAATACTCATGAAAACATTCAAGACATGGATTCCCAATGCTCCAAAGACTTGTTTTGAAACGTCAAAAAACCAAACTTTCCATGGTCTTCTGTTTGGATACTCCTTGGATCTCTTCCAGACAAGCGATGAGAGAGATAGCAATCCCATCGCTAGTTGGACCAGGAGGGCAAAAGGCCCAAGAAGCTCGCACGTATCGTCGGATGCGACAGACATTACTATCTGTAAGTTGTGCTGGTGTGGTAATCTGTAGAAAAGGGGATGTTATCTGTTTTGATCGCTCCAAGACAAGCCCTGGAGAATTATCACGGTCCAATGTAGGATTAGCTTCGAAAACTTAGACGTTGGTTGAAATGAATGGTACTTCGCACAGCTTAAACGGCAACTGCTATGGGCTTGTGAAAAGTCTCTGAAAGGTTGAAATCGTGTTTGATTGATGTTGCTATTGATCACCGTCCTCTTATTCTATTCTGGCCAGAGAGAGAGAGAGAGGTTGCTATTTCTCAATCATTCGTTCCTTCCTCTATATAGGTCCGAAAGAGGCATCCACGCGTCGAAGTTTTGCGTCGATCGACCTTATGTGGTGTTGATCTTTTTGACGTTTTATGCACGTGACATGATCACTCATCCGAGAACTTTCCACATTTGCAACTGTGCAAAGGATGGATACTAAAGGAACGAATGGCTCATATGGGCTGACTAATGAACGATTCAAATCATCCACTTGCCTTGTTCTTGGAAGATATTATCATCAAAGTCTCTATTGGAGTTTACCACTGCAAAAACAAAATAGTACTTTACTGAAAATAACAGAAATGTCCGAAGCAGTCAAGGCTCAAGAGTGTAAGTAACATCATCAATAGAATCGCAGCCACATCTGGGAATCCCAAATGAAGGTTGAATGAACATCAAGTGCCCAGAGGTGTACTAACACGATCACAACTTGGTCTTATTGAAATACTTGGGTGTATAGGGAACCAGCAGTGGATGTTGTAAAGAGACGATGACTACTCCACAGTTCCCTTGCCTCCCATCTGATCTCGATTCGACCTTTTTTCCATCGAATTGTCACAGCAAAGCCAAAGCCATGTTGCGTCTGCAAGCCAGAGAAAGAAACAAGGGACAAGTGTCTCTTGTTCAACGGTGTTGAAGCTGAAGAATGCAAGTCCACCATTGTTGCCTATAAGGAATGTATGAAGGGTTTTGGATTTGACGTTTGAGTTGTCAACTGAATGCTGCTGCTTTACCTGGACAACATCTAGTCCCCCCTTCTTCTTGTACATATGTATACTCATTCCCCTGTTTTCAAAACACAAAATAGAATAAAAAATGGATCCGATTAAAGTCTTGAGTAGGTAAAAGCTATCTTCTGCAAATCCGAGTGGCCAGCAGCAAAGGAGATTTACAAAAGCACTATACATACGGATGACAATGTGACAATGTGACAGTAGTCTAAATCAACACACATGTCTATAACAGAGGTACAACAATGACAGAAAAAAAACTTGAAAGATGGAAAGATGAACAAATATAAACGCAAACAATAGAAGAGAGAGAAAGAAAGAAAGAAAGAACCACAGGTAGAACGAAAATGACAAAGCTACCCCATCTATTCGATATGGTTAGCAACCATCTCACTCAAATCGGCATCGGTTGACCTCACCTGGTTCTTCATCATGATACCCTTCGAACTAGCGGCCAATCTGATGATAGAAGCAATCTTATCACCCTTGATACTCTTACCGTATAGCTTCAAAGTATGACTGGATTCATTAACTACCAAATCGGTAGACTCCATGGCCATCATTGACAAAGAACTAACAAGCTTGTTAACAACCTCCTGTAATGATCCAGCAGAAGATGCATCACCCAAGTTATAAACAGCTGAGGATTCACTATCAAGCTCATCCCATGAATGGGTGAAGTTTCCTGTGAATGATGGAACGATAAAGTCGCCCGGTGTAACAGATAGGTCTTCAATCTGATACTCATCTGGGAATCCTTCATCATCATCGGCTGGCTCATCCGTTGAAGGATCAACATCCTTCGATGTGTATGAGAGCGTGTTTGTGAATGAGGTTGCTTCAAAGTGGGATGGTCTGGTGAATGACACGTACAAAGAGCCCTTGGATTGTGGTTTGAGAATATCGATTGGCATGAGGAACTCTTCAGAGTATTCTTCGGAATCAGGTTGGGAAACAACAGAGACATCTTCAAGCTGAATATCAGTGAGGGTATTTTCAATATCATACTGGATGACAATGTGGGATTCAAAGATGTGCTTGACGGCGGTAACGACAAACTCTGTCTCCTTTTCAGTCAATTCTGCGATAGCAGAAGAGTGTAGCAGGTTTCCGTAGGCGGAGATCTCTGGAATGGCAGCAAAGGATTGAGAATATTGCTGTTGCAATAGAGCATGCTTGGCGGATGCACTCACCTTCTCCTCTTCGGCAGACTTGGAACTGTCAACGTGTGAACCACTTTCTTCGTAAACGGTTGTCTTCTCCCTGAACTCTGCAGCCTTTGATTCTTCTTCAGACAAGGTTGGAATCGACTTAATATCGAATGGATATTCGAACGATTCTTTGTCTGGGTTGTTGACGTACATGGCCAACTGCTGTTCCAACACAGGCAATGAGTACTTGAAAGTTGGAACGATGAAACTCTTTGCCTGTTCGACATCCTTCGTGGACAATAGCTTCAAAGATAATGCGGCTCTGTCTCTGACTTCATCATCGACATCCTGTAGGCATCTTTCCAAGAGAACCTTGATACTCTTGGTGATTGCTTCGTCGCCGCTCAATGCAAACTTGGACAATGCTATAACTGCTGATGATCTAACAATTGAATTCTCCAAAACCACTCTGTTGTAAATGTGTCTGACGTATAAGGAAGGGTTGGAAGTCTTTGGACCTTCATCACCAAGTAGATGCAACACTCTAACTGCCAATTCGGTGTACTCGCAATCCTCAATGAATTCGCAGAGCATCTCCAAGGCCAAATCTCTTGAGCTTGGAATGAACTTGATAATGTCAAATATGGCCTCAATGATGGCATTCTTGAAAACAAATCCACCTTCGTCTCTCAAGACATCGTTCAAAAAGTTGAGCATTGACTTGTGCTTGTCAGGGAATTTCAAAGATAGAGTTCTGATGGCATCGATAACGATGATCTTGAACTCATCAGAAATGTCATCCATAAATCCAGAGATGGTCTTGACCAATCTATCAACGTTTTCAGAGTTACCTGTCTTCAATAGAGTGGTGATGGCGTAGGTGGAGATGGACCTGTTGGAGTCATTAATCATACTTTCCAATTCAATGTTGCAAACCATGATCTTTTCAGGGCTCTTCATGGCGATTCTGTTCAGAATTCTAACGGCAGCAAATCTGGTGACTGTTCTAGGAACGGATAGCAAGACCTGCAATGTGTTGATGGCTTGCATCTGTTGGTCAGATGTGAACTTTGGCAAGGCAAGTATGGTCTTTGCAGCTTCCAATTCAACCATGTCTGACTTGTTTTTCAACCATCCAGGGAAGAATGGCCATAATGCTTGTGTCAGGTTGGAATCTTCCTCGATCAACTTACCAACGTACCTCACCAGTTGAACGGTGGCCAAGGAGCTTCTCAATGGCTGTTGATCGTTGAACTGCTGTATCAGCTTTAGCAATGCCATCTTATCGTGGCTTCTCAAGTGGTACAACAAACCTAGAGCGTGGTATTGGTATGTGTATGTAGTTGTCATCAGTTTGTTGTTCCCGTAATGCTCATGAGTGGCATACTGTGACTGAGGAAAAACCTTGTTTGAGGTGATTGCCTCCTGTGTCTCGTTTGTCCATCTCTTGACGACATCCTTTGCAACAGGAAGTAAGTGGTAGGACGAAACCAATGCAGCCGATGACACGTTTGGATTTTTGTCAACAACACAGTTTTTCATTGCTCTTTCTGCTGCGTGAATGGTGGATCCATCAAGCACTCTTGCTAAGGTTCTGACTGCGTTTGGCTTGTAGATAACCTCACCGCTTTGGATGTCCTTCATGATGGATGCAGTGGCCATCAAGATGTCGTCCGAAATGGCACAGAGTTCCTTGGTGGCTAGGTACACCAATTGACGCAACGAGGAGTCGTTATGATGGAATAGCTTAGAGATTGAAAAGAACAGGTTGGTTGCTTCAACTCTAGGGAATGTTTCACCGGCGTATAAGAGTCTCAAGAGTCTGGATAGCAACAAACGGCACTTCTTGGCTTGAACGGGGCTTGCATTGAATGCCTGAAGACACTCTTGGTAGACTGTCATCTTATCTGGCAAAGCACCAGAGTCAACATCTTCAAACTTCTTGTATGAGTGGGTAGACATGACTGATGGTGATGATCCTAATTGTCAATTGCTGGTTTGATCTAATCTATCAGAGGCACACGTAACTGTTTGATTGTATGATGTTATGCAGTTTTTGACCAATCCGTGCAACTCTAGTAGGGTCAATTAATCAACTGATTGAAGAATATGGGGGCAACAAGGATCAGGATTCGTCTCTAGTGATACTGACTGAACGATTGTGGACGTTTGGTTGTGTAGGGATCAACAGGACAAGAGATTCATTCAGTTCACTGTCTGTATAGGAGTGGTTCTCCGGTAGGGCTTGTGTATACGTGGTTGGTGGTGGTTGTGATTCAAAACATGCGTTCAACCACATCAGTGGTGCATTGTGTAGTGCATGCCGTAAGCATCAAGCTTGAACAGCTGGAAAATTTCAAGTGGTCCTGAAAACAGGGCTGTGTAGCATCACCTTGCTCCCTATTCTGAGATCTACACTACGTTGGTTGGGTTGGATATGTGGTTAATGGGGATATCTTCTAATTATGGTGGTACACAGAATATACGGTCACATCTTATAGGTCACACCTTCAAAGCTTTCGTTCGATTGTCCTGATGGGTGGGGTAATCCTTCTTACTGTTGTAGATTGGCCAATAGTTGGGCCAAGCAGGCCTTAGAAGCAGCATCCTCTCGTAGAATCTCTGCAAATGTGTTATCCTTCAATGCCTCAGGAAGTCTCTCCTTCAAAGCAATTCTTGCATCTGGATTGTCTGCCAACCTCAAGTAACACCTGATGACGTGCTTCAGCAATCTACCTGTTGGATTGCTCAGTAGTTGATCAATCATCAATTTTAGAACGTTCGAAACAGCCTCAAACCTATCAAAGGTTTGACAGATGTATGCCAATCCAGAGTCATCGATGAGTATCTTTTGAACAATAAAGATGGCAACGGTCTTGCTCAACTCAGAACTGGACTCCATGATCTTCAAACATAATGGAATTATCTCCGTGGTGAGCAAGAACTGGATCACTTCAGGATTGTCGTTCTTCACAAGGGCACCAAAGACCCCCAAGGAGGTCAATCTCAAATATTCAAACGGCCTCTGTTTAGAGTTGGTGTTCAAGAATGGATACAAAAACAGAGGAATCTGGGCGTTTAGGAATGGACTTCTCGTATCAGGATGAGAAGCAACACATTGTAACAATGCCAATGCATTGCACACCCTGTTTGAACCAGGGGTGTTCAGAGTTGGTGGGGATAACAACGGATAAACGGTGACTATTTCTTCCAGCAAACTGGTCATCACACCGAACGAATTCCAAAGTACCAATGCCAAATCGTCGTATAGTTCTCTCTTTTTGCCTAGTTCCAACAAGGACTGCTCTTTGTTTGGTCCATAGACAAGTTCGTTTATCCAGGCGTACACTTTTTCATCGTTGAGGGCTTTGTTTCCAGTACCAGGGGTGGCTGAGGATGAGGCAGGTGCTGAAGACAGGGACGTGACGCTACCCGTTAGAGCAGTTGCCGATGGTTCAAGTGCCGTTGTTGAATTTAGAGCAGGTTGAGAACTCAACTGTGCTGATGATTGCAACGGGGTAGGGATCTGTGATTGGCTCTGTTGGGACTGTTGTAACTGCTGCGCAAGAAGCGATGCATTTGACTGGTGTTGTTGGAGCTGTGATGGTTGTGACTGTAGTTGTTGCTGTTGTTGTTGCTGGCCAAAACCAAACGTTCTTTGTTGGCCCAATTGACCCTGCATGAGCGTAGCATCATTCCCAAATGGCTGGCGAGAGTACATGGCTTGGATCTAGGAAAGTCTATGCTGATTATGGTTGGTAGGAAGGGATATCTATAAGTGGTATAGCTCAGCTATTTATGTGTAGGACTAGTGATGTTGATCTTCACTGGATGATGCTGATGGTCTGTAGACTCACTCTAATTTCAAACCAATACGTGGGTCAAAGCTATTTGTCTTGTAGGTAATAACTCTTGAGCGAGTTGTCTGTTTCAAAGGCTCGATGGGAAAGATGTCAGGTGTTGAAGTGAGCTGGTTTCATTGGCGATCATGGATGATCATACTCACACACGTTCTCACTACAGCATGGTGTCGCACCGTCGTTAGCATGGGCCTTCCGGGCGCTGCCCTGAGCGTCCCGGTGCAGTGGTGCACCGTCGCACTTTCACCATGTGAGTTTACTACTCGATTTATAGATATGGCCATCAAGCTGATGGATAGGTACCATTGAAATAGAGAAACAAATAACCCAAATGTCTCCTGAGTAAAGGAAATCTGAACAGAAGTGAAAAAAAGAAAAAGTAAGGAGGATTACTGGAGAGGTTTGGCAATGGAATTGCAATAGAAGCAGTGTGTAGTGGAATCTCGAAATTATGGAAAAACAGAAGTGAAAGCAGAAGTAAAAGTAGAATTGGCAAAGAGGCCAGAGATGCATGGAGGTTCAAAGGCTCATTTCAGCGTGGAACATTCAGGAACGATATAATGACGCCTTTCTCTAACAGCTTTCAACTGGCTCCATTCTTCACCTAGTGGACCTCTAACCATAACGTCCATCCTTGCCTTATCGACAGGATCCTGCTGATCGCCAAGCCAAATATCGCTGACAGCTCTAAATCCAAACTTTTCGTAGATTGGGATGTTGGAAATCGCAGAGCTTTCAAGATACGTGACGGATTTCGTGGCATCGATGTGTTTTTCAAACATGTATTCCAGGATGGCTCTGACGTTACCTTTACCTCTGGCAGCTGGAGTTGATCCCAAATAGACCAAAGTCCATAGGTTATCAGCATCAGGACAATCCTTGAGGATATCGTCGGCATTTTCGTGTAACACCTTGAACATGGTTCCAAAGATTCTCCTGCGTCCTTCTGCACCTGTCAACCATGCCAACTTGGCAAAACCTGCTCTCATCAAAGTTATATAGTTGTCGATCTCCCTAGTATCAGGGTGAGTCCATAGAGAGACCGTTTCAAAAGTATCTTTGTCTTCGTGATCGTCACCTTTCACTGCAATGACCAAACCTTTCATTATGTGCGAACGAACATAGGATTCGTATAGTAGCAAGTCACACTTTTTCCTGTATTCAGGATCGTGTGCTAGATGACGAGAGACAAAGTTGTGGACATCATCATCGGCAGAGAATGATTCGTATAGGGTTCTACCTGCCTTTGCAGCATCTTTGAGGGTGAGGATCTCAAGCTTGGAAGCTTTCTGTGGTTGTTGTGACATGATATAGATGGTGCTGTTGGGTTGAATGTTTCGCTGCTGCCGTTGTTTATGACTAGAGAATGTCCGAAATCTGACAAATCAGTGCTCTACACTCCGTGTGATGTAGAAATCAACATCAAAGGAACTATGCTGGGGAGATCAACGACTTTATACTCTGTAAGGGAAAAAAAAGTACCAAGCTATCATCAAGTATCGGTATAGATAGCATAGTTAGGGATAGCCAAAGCACCTTGCCGTGGGCCATGGGTGAGATCTGGGGCAAGAGCCACCGGGAGAGCCACCGGGCAGAGAGGCAGGGCAGCAGCGGCAGGGCAGCAGCGGCAGCGGCAGGAAATCTTGTGGCTGCTCCGCCGCACGCTGCGTGGCAGGCCGATTCGGGTAATTTAATGGGCCACCACCCACTGCAGGGTTGACGTGTGTTTCTGCTGTCTGATTCCCCTTCCATCCAGGCGTTTTTTGCAGGTTGTGAAACTATTATATGGTTAACTTGTTGGTCTTTCACTGTCTATATATGTAAACACAGTTGTGTGTGTGTGTGGTTGTAGCAAGTTCAGTGTTGAACAGAGTCCCAGCGCTGAAGTGAAACGTGTGCCATAAGACCTTCCTCTTTCGGTCTTCGGCACGGACTTACAAAAGGGGTAATCGCTTTGCCAGTATCGCGCCTACGTCATGCATGCATTTTTACACTTCATTTCCACTACACGTAAGCTGTTGTTTGTTCTATCACCGTCTAGAGGTACAACCAACCAATAATGCCATGTCGTGGGGGTTGTGGTTAGGAGATGGTTCAACGGTTCTTGAAAGAAAGCTTTGATTCATGGCTTTATACTGTTTGAAGTATCTCATCTTGTTTGGTATCAAATGCATTAATTCTATAGATTTTCAATGAGAAGAAACACCTCTCAAAAGATGGCGAGAAAGAAAAGCGGAGAAAAAAAAAGAATGAAAAGTAGAGAAAGCAAAGAATAATAAAAAGAATCTAGATGTTATAGTAAAAGTGAAGAAAACCCCGTGGTTTTTCTGTGAAAAGTCGGAATGGCCGAGAGAATGATCTCACCTGATAGTCACCACCCTATTCATCTCTTTCGAATCAGATCCCAGAGTTGTGGTCTCCTTGACCTCACTCATCACATCAAAGATCTTCCAAAACTTCAAACTTTCATCAGCGGCAACAGTGGCAAGGGTGGTTCCATCCGGTGACAAACTTCCATGCAACACTCTTGACTCGTGGGCTCCACTGACAACACCAGTCTTTTGCAACGAAGGATAGCTGTATATGCTAATATCGTTGTTTGGAAATCCATGGGTTGCTGACAACTCCATTCCTATACCGGCAGAATATCCCCATTTCAAAGATGACACTTGAGATTCTGTCTCTATAGTATTCACCCTTGCTCCAGTTGTTGTGTTCCAAAAATGGATCTTTCTGCATGAGGAACCACCACCAGTGGCAAGAAGTGAACGTTGGGTAGGACACCATGCCAACGCTTTAACCGCCGAGGTATGTGCTGTCTTTGTAAACTGTGGAACCGTTGATCTTGCATCCCAAATGTTGACAACGTTATCGTTACCGCCCGAAGCGAGCTGTAAACCATCCGGCCTCCATTCGATACCACACACTTCGGCAGTATGGTTGTTCAAGCTACCAACAACATGCTGTGAGATTCTGACATCGTGGTTGAACATCTGTCCAGACCTAGAACCACTAGTCAAGAGATGCTCGTTCCACGACTGAGCACCAACCCTTGAATCATGACTCTTCATTGTTCTCAAATGGGTGTTTGTTTCGAAATCCCAAATCTCAATAGAACCATCGTCCAATCCAATGGAGATGTAGTTGCCATCTGCAGACCACCTGATCGATGTGATCCATGTTGAACATTCGGCTCCCAGTTCTGCCACACCACTAGTGGCATTCCAGTAGTATATACAGTTTTCGAGGGCAATGGCAAGCACGTTCTCGGATGACCATTCCATCAAGTTTAGATAGAAATCATCGGTCATACCAGGTGCATCCAACACTTTGCTTGGACAGGTTGGGATCTTTTTGATTCTTGCCTGTGCTGCTGCTGTTGAAATGGTGGGTTTGATTTTGAACTGGGAACTTCTCAACTTTGCCGTCTTTCTCGATTCTGGCGGAGCAGGCTGAAATTGCAAGATTCTCTCACCAACTTCCAATCCACATGCCTCCGCCACTGAATTTTGATAGATCTTTGAAGTTTGTGATTCGATATGATCATAGGGTAATGCGTTCGGAAGTGGAACAAAATCCTCCAGGGTGACTTTTCCCGATGCCGTATGCCTCGAAGGAATGAATCTGTCGAGCAGTTCATTGGTGTTGGTACGCCGTAGTTTCTTGGGAGATCCCAAATTGGTGGTATCGTTATGGTTACCGCTATACCTTGACAGTTTCTTTCTTTCAATAGTGCCTCTTGTTGTCAAAGAGCCTGTCCCCACCGAGGAAGAGGAACTCCTAGTTGGTCTTGACCAGTCGGGTTGGACAATGTTGAAGTTTGGAGATATGATCTTCTTGGTATCGTAGATCGAGCTCTTTTGTTGGCTGAGAAGATTCGGAGTGGCGGTTCCAAAGACAGTACGATGCCTTGGTGTTGCGAGCTTTGTTGGACTGTACGACATGTTGCCTTGAAAGTTGTATGTCTCTTTTGTGGTATCTGGTTCTTTTTCCCAACCTCGTCTTGTTTCTTTTGCGGTATCCAACTCTGATTTGTACTACAAGGGAGATAACTCGTTGGCCTTGCTGATGGATCGATCACTAACTAACAGCTGTTTGCCTCTGTAGACTGTAGTTAGCCAATTCGATCGAAAAATATGCCTGAAATTCGAAGAAGAGTTAATATCTTGTGATCTCTCTAGCTTCAGTTACAGTTGGAGAAAGAATTTGGAGTTTAACCCCAAATAAGGTAAAAAACCTGGATTGGTGTATATTATGTTATTACTTTTCCTAATTAGGAACTGTTATTGAAACGGGGGAGCTTCATTTGTAATAAATGACGTAAGTAAAAAGTATTTGTTTTTGACGTCACTAATCACGTAATATTGTTACACTTGATTCAACTTTCAACAGACTGATCTTACACGGCTGCTACCTTCAGAGGTTAACAATTGGATCAACAATTGGGTTTCACTGTTTTCACTGGTAGACACTATGAATCTTAATGAAATATTCACAGGTCAAGACGTGAGCAGGAATTGTGCCAAAGATGAGCTATATCAGTATTCTACAGAGTACCTAGATACCAGTTGAAAAATAAGTCTCTCTATTTGCTTATCACGATCTAGGAATACATTGAATAAAAGGGATCGTAAACCAACAGGATCAAACAGGTTATAAATAAGGAACAACATCGTGGTTAATCTTCAGCATTAAAGGTACCACAGCTGATCTGAGTGGAAATATACCAATTCTCCATCAATCTACAAAGTGCATACTGGCAGACACCCACGACGGTTATTAATTGTGAGTCAAGGGGGAATATAATGCCAACCGGATTGAGACGATCCTTTGAATCTGTGTTTGGAACACCGTGGTGAAATTCCAGATTCGATCTCAATTTCAACTGTATGTTTTGAGAGATCGATTGGGTGCCCATATCTCTTGCCTTTGACGGACATGTGGCCAATCTCTGATCAAGCCTACAGCAAATTACCTTCACCAGTGAGAGATAAAGAACATGCGTTATGAAGAGGAACATACCAAGGTTGTTGATCTCGATCTCTACTCACGCTTGAAGTCAATTCCTGATTTCTCAGAGCTAGAAGTCCCGCTTCCATCTGTGATTGGAGATCCCGAAATGATCGAGAAGGATGGCGAGAACCTGTGGCAGGCAGTTGCATGGCACCGGGGTCTCTTTTTTTGCCTTTGACATTACTGTTGATTGCAGATCGAACTTCATCGAACCAGTTTATTGCCGAGTTTGCAGAGAGGTAATGGTTACGTAATGGAAACAGATGGCAATTGCTTTGATTGATCGCTGTGGCACAGGCGGCCAGTAGGCGTGCGTTCGTACGGACGCTGGTTGCATATCCTTACCTATGCATGCAGCAGCGGCACGGCAGGCGTGTCGGTCTCCATGCTCAGTTCAGGAGGCGCAAGTTCCAGTATGGATCGTTTTTGTGGTTATGATTGTGCTTTTTACAAGCCCATGTTGATCAATTGCAACAACTGAGACCTTACCAGTCCAATGGAGTGAAAAGTACTTCATAGGCCAACAGGATTGGATCATAGAGGCTTGTTCTCTCGCATGAGAAAGATTGAAAGAAAGAACATCCAAGCGAGTTGCTATGGCTTAGTTATTGTGTGCTGTCAGAAGCACTCAGTTTCTCCTGAGCCGCGTGGATGTCCGTCCCATGCACGCCAACACGCACGCAGGCACCTGTTGTTATTATTGCATTTAGCAACCTCGAATCTGTGTGGGGATCGATCGATCAAATTTCACCTGAGGAAGCATCTCTGTTTGAAACACACGCATGACGACAGCTGGAACGTGTGAATATGAAATTGGAGTTGGAACTCTAACTTTCTCGGGCAATTGGGATCACCTCGTCAATCGTCATCGATCTGTGATGTTGTTTGCTCATGTGGAATTTCATGAATGTTGCCACTCTTCGCTCGAACTATAAATATGATCGATGTGGTCCGTCTTCTTCTTTTCCAACGGGCCATCTAACTAAATACAAGGTGAGATCAATTCATTTTAATTGGTATTAGAAACATATCTATCACTACACTCACATACATACACACATATATACAACACAATGGGTTTATTCGATCAAGTTAAGGACAAGCTGTCAGACGAGAAATTCAGAGGCGACATGCAGACCAAGGCCACCTCTGCCTACAACTCTTACAAGAACAAGGGCAGCAATGACAACGATAACGATAACAACAACAGCTCCTACGGTTCCTCAGGTAGAGACAACGACAAAGACAACTCTTATGGTTCCTCAGGTAGAGACAATGACAACTCCTACGGTTCCTCAGGTAGAGACAATGACAACTCCTACGGTTCCTCAGGTAGGGACAATGACAACTCTTATGGTGGTTCTTCCTCCGGTAGAGACAACGACAACTCTTATGGTGGTTCTTCCTCCGGTAGAGACAACGACAACTCATACGGTGGTTCTTCTTCTTCCGGTAGAGACAACGACAACTCGTACGGTGGTGGATCATCTTCTTTCGGTGGTGACAATGACAACTCGTACGGTGGATCCTCATCTTCTGGTAGAGGTGGTAATGATGATTCATACGGTGGATCCTCCTCCTCTGGATTTGGTGGTTCTTCCGGTAGAGACAACGACAACTCATACGGTGGTTCCTCTGGCAACAGTGACTCCTACGGTGGTGGATCATCATCTTTCGGTGGCTCCTCTGGCAGAGACAACAACGACTCCTACGGTGGTGGATCATCATCTTTTGGTGGCGACAATGACAACTCATACGGTGGTTCCTCTGGTAGAGGCAACAGCGACTCCTACGGTGGAGGAAGTGACAACTACTAAACCCAGAACTCTTGTAGCTTCTGGATAGTGTCTCTAGGACTATTTGCTATTTCTATGTTTACTCTTTATTGATTTCCAGTGGTTGTGCCCCAATTTAAAACCCGAAAATGAAATTTGACGATTATTTGCACTTTTACTGCAATTGAGTAACAAAAAAGTGTTTACAAACACAATGTAAAAAGGATCAATGAATCGAGTTTGTAGTTAGTGGTGCTACCACCGTCTGTTGCACAGCCATTGGGTTTTCACAGCGGTACACATGGCAAGTAACCGTACTGCTCTTCAGATTAAAGGCATATAGAGCCCAACCAACTCTTCAAAAGTTCAATGGTATCAAATAGATGCGATGGAGTAGTTGTAGATCCAGTCTTGTGTAACAGTAAGTTGGAACTCGTGGAGAAAGAGCCCTGGTTGGACATGCGGTTCCCCCGCTGCCCCTCTTCTACCTCATTTGCTGCGTCTGTATGTAATGAATTTTTCAAAGTGATACTATGCACTGATACTGTAATGGAACTGTGATGTTCATCGTATGATAGATACTGAACACACCAACTAACTACTGATATTGGGCAACACTGAACCACTATTCAAATTGGTTTGAGAATCTGTCGTTCCAAAAATCAGCTTGCTACTAATCATCGTTTCAACACATACATGTTTCTACTACAGAAAAGACTCATCAGGACGAGCACAACCAAACCACAAAGATCCATCACCTCGTTCAACAGAGTACTCAAGCAATCAACCATCAGAGCAATGTCATCCTCATCTTCTATATCCCAAAATGCCGTGGAGGAAGATCAACAGCCTGAAATAACGGCAGATTCCAACCCGATAGAGTACTCGATAACTCAAAAGATCCAATCGGAGCTTGCACCTTCGGTCTTTCAGATTACCAACGATTCATGGAAGCATGCCCATCATGCCGGTTTGAGAGGTGCCACCAACGTTACAGAGTCTCATTTCAGATTGACCGTTGTGAGTGAGGCATTCAAGGGAAAGGCATTACCTGCCAGGCATAGAGTCATCTACAAGCTGCTCGACGATGAGATCAACGTGAAAGGCGTTCATGCTCTACAGTTAAAGACAAAGACTTCCGAAGAATGGGAAAAGGAGAAGAGTAGGTCAAGGAAATGATCTGCTGGGGGCTTTTTGGTAGTTTATTTATAGGTTTTCCTGACGCTAATTGAAAACGGAATTGAAGAAGTCTGTAGAGATTGTAAGGATATACTCGATTCAGGTGAAAGAACAACAAAGATTAAGAAAGATTAAAACAGGTATAAATAGAGTAGAATGTAGTAACGGAACAGGCGAAAACCTATTCGTCATGCTCCTCCAACAACTTGACGTACTCCTCCTCGCTCAACAAGTCTTCAGAGTTCAACTCGGCAACCTTGATCTTGGCAAGCCATCCGTCACCCATAGGATCAACGTTGATCAAAGAAGGATTGTCGTTCAATGCCTCGTTGACTTCAACAACTTCACCGTCAACAGGAGAATAGATTTCGGAGGCACTCTTGACACTCTCAACAGATCCAATGGCATCACCTTTGGAGACTAGACCAGCACCGATCAGATCCGTTGGTAGTTCGATGAAGGTGGCATCGCCCAAAGCATCTGCCGCATACTTGGTGATTCCAACAAAGGTTGTTCCGTCCGGATGGTGGGAGACCCATTCGTGTTCATTTGTGAACCTTAGAGTTATTGGACCCGAAGAGTAGGTTGAAACTATGGATTTTGGATTGAGCACGTTCGAGGACGAGTTGAACCTTGTGAAACTGGACAGCTTGAACAAGGATGGTCTTAGCAGACTCCTTGATGGTTGCAAGAACAGTTGCTTGCTTGTAAGTTGTAGTGATCTTTGGAATAGCATCTTTGGGGAATGAATGTTGGTATATGGGGGATTGACGTGAAGAGTGAGGCGCGATGTCAAGAGAAGATTCCAATCTACGATTCGTTTGTCACTTTGTGCCGATGTGTGAGAAGAAGCAAATCAACCAGAAGAAGAAGAGATGGTTGGTCAATTGAAAAGGATAGGACCTGATATGGGTCAATTCCAACAAGCCTACTCTTGCCAAAGCTCTGCTTCGTCTCATCTATAAAAGAGCTCTTCGTGTACGAATTGGCTTGAATTTTCACACCAAACAGTGTCGTGTGGTTTGCTACCGGGAGAAGCCTGGCGGGTGCCGTACAGTTTCCACGGGGCACAGGGGAGGGGGGAATAAAAGAGTCTGCTGACTCTGCCATGCGAGAAGTCAGTGTACGGTAGGAGTCACCAGAGAAGTCAGCGGATGCCTCCCCTTTTCCGACTTGGCCAGTGTTGCCTCGTAGATACACGGTATACTCCAAGTGATATAGCGCATGGATGAATTGAATTGAATTGAATTAGAAACAACAACAAAAAACTAAAAGGGAGAAAGCAGATAGGGTGTATGTAGAAAACAGGAGTTGAAGGAAAGAGCTAGGTCGGGCAGGACATTGCTGAGCCTGGTACGTAATAAATAAACATGGTAAGTCAACAATAAAAAGCACAAGGAAGTATATGTGACTGCCCACTACTGTCCACCAATGACTTCCTTCTGCTTCTCCAAAACCTCTTGCCAATGGGCCATGTTTTGGAGCAGTTGATCTTCCAAGAATTGCAACCCGGAGATATGCTTTGCAATCTTCCCAAAGAACGCCCTTGCAAATCTGGAGATGAAGAACATCTGGGACCCTGCCAGGTCAGAAACACAACTGACGGCCGTTTCAGGTGTGATGTTTCTAATCTGGGCCAAGGAACAGACGGGAGTGAGGTCTCCAGGTTCAACACCATCTTTCAACATTGTTTCCAAGAGCATCACCTCTTTGAACTCTTCTCCCAACGATAACCCCCATTTGGTAGACACTTCCAAAGGTCTACAGACGTTTGAGATATCGGCACATTTGATGATCAACGAGCTTAACATCTCAACCTTTTTGGCTTGATCCTCGTAAGTTTCAAACTTGTCGATCTCATCCACGAAACAGTCATGCCTGGCCATGTCTGTTGCCAAGATGGATTTCTCAATGATATCGAAGGAGGTGTAGCTGAATCCCAAGTTGTTCTTGGCTTCCGTGTGTAGATACAACTCCAAGATGGTGCGGAACTTGGCAAAGTGAAAACGTTCCAAGTTGGATCTGTTCTTGAAGATGCGTGAGATTGGGGACTTGTAGTTGGTCAGGAACATGTTTGTTATACCTGGGTGTCCAAGGTCATGGCCCAAAGAGGCAAACAACAGCGATAGCTTGTCCTGTGTTTTCACCTCTATTGTGAAATTTGGATCTTGGCATAGCGTCGTGGCAAAGTAGTTGGCACCTTGTAGGACATCAACGGCATGACGGAAGTTGTGGAATGGATTTCCCGACCTGTAGTTGTCCCTAACGTAGAACAAGAACGAGAGAAGCGTGTTGCGGCAGTCTATCGGATTTGACGATTCTTCGTGAAGCTTCTTGATGACTCTCATCAACATCAGACTTGCACAGTATAACAACTCATCACTTGTAAGGTTGTATGCAGGGAACCCCCATTTGTCGAACCTTGATTCGTAGTAAGGGTCATCATGAGGAACTGTTAGAAGAGAACGATAGTCGATCGAAGATGTGAGTGCCGTTATTGCGATTGCCTCTTGCTTGATGTCCGATTCCGTTGAGCAATCGTCGAGCACTCTAACCATGGTGTTTATGTGCAACTCCTTTGGGGAGTCTTTCAAAGATGGGTTTAGATCGACCCATGTTTGCACCCTGATAAGTCTATCCTTGATACAGGAGTATATCTGTTCCATGTTCAGCTTGAACGATGGTGGTAAGGCTGTTGTTTTGGAAAAGGGTATAGTGGAGACCGTTGGGTTTAGATGGTAAAACCTGGACTCGAACAGTCTTCTTTGAATATCTAGCGAGAGGTCATCCAACGGGCATGATTTGGGAGACTCATTTTCAGAGTTGATTATTATTCCAAAGGGATACCACACCTCTTTCTCCTGTTCAACGTTGCAAACTTTCTCGAGGTTTCCTGTTTTGGGCGATCTGACAAGGTTGTAGTTGCAGGTTGTACTTAGGTATACACATAGAGACCTGATGTCGGTAAACGTTTGGAGGTATGTGTCCTTCGGGTTGAATGCTGATGCCACATACGGCGGGACTTTGGTGGACTGGGTATTGAGGATAAGGATTTCGCAGATCATGATTGATCAGTGTGATGTGGAAGGAATGAGTGGTTGTGTGATGGTACAATAGGCAGAACGAGTATTGAAAGGGGAAGCTGTCTATACTATGTTCGATGAAGAAGCTGTCAAATGTGAGTGTGATGAGTTAACAGCCAACTTATGACGAACCTGTGAGATATCTTGCAGAAAGGGGGGTCTTCAAAAGGAATGGAACTGTAATATTCTTAAGCAACAAGATGTGGATGTGAAACAAGCCTCTAGACACTGTTGAGGTGTAGAGGGAAAGTTGATATGGTTTCGGTGAGTCAAGATTGCTGATCCAGCTGCTTATGAACAGGGGTTGTTTTGGCTTTTCAAGTTGAGTGGTGGTGAGAAGTAACGTTCTGGATAGAATGGCGTGCCTCTACTTGAAAGACAGAGCTCTTTAGTTGTGTATTGTGGTTGATTAGAAGGTAAGAAGAAGAGGGATACAAGTAGGAACATATATATAGAGAAGCCTATGCCATGTATGACAGCTTACTCTTTTGTTGCTTTTTACAGCCCTTGCAAATTGGCGTGGCCAAAAGTTGACGTGGAACGGCCTCTGCCAGGGGCGCCGGGGAAGATCTCCCCATCTCCACCGGGGGATGTTCCCCCCAAAGGGCCCCCAAAAGAGCCCCCTTCCCCTGCCCCAATGGGTGGGTGCCCCAGGGCAGGCGAATCGATCGGCCCAGAGCGATGAATGGAATCTGCTGCACAGATCTCCCCTCCCGGTCTCTTCCCGCGCAGCTGCCTGGTAGGGCTATCAACGGTCTTGGATGCTTTTACTTTGCTTTTGGGAAACCCTACTCTGACCGCTGGAGGAGCAGGCCAACGATCATATCATCCAACCTGTCATCTGATATCAACAGGGATTGATAACAGCAGGATTAGGACCAGCAAGAGCCACCCATCAGCAGCCACAGCAACAGCCGCCGCCGCCGCCGCCTCGAGGAAAAAAACCGTTGGGATTTGTATCAACGCAGCAGCCCAGAAGTGCGTACATTCCAGGCCGAGGCCGAATTGCTTTTTGCAATCACGTTTCACCATTGGACAAAACAGAAAGAGAAGTGTTGGATGCTCTCTCTAACCGGTCCCATTTGCCGACACACGGTTGGAACTTGGCCTGACAGAGTGTAGAGGTTTTCTTCTCGGTCGATTGTCAACACACGGTTGAACCAGCTTTGCCGTCTGTATTGGAACGAAAGAAGCATCGTTAAGGTTTATCCGGCCAGTTTGCTCACAGGGAGGACCTTCCATCTGGCCGGCAGTTTGACTGTTCGAGGTCTCTCCTGATACAGCCTGGCAAGATAACGATTCTCTTGGCTAGTGGTTGAAACGTCAGTTCCGAGATAAGAATTTCAATGCTCGGTGATCCGTTATGGTGCCCTTGGGCGCACACGCATGCATGCACTCAGAAAAAAAGACAAGTCCGGCACGTGAAGCCGATCCTCGAAAGCTAGAGCAATTGAATTGATCTAATCAATTGGCCTGTTGATACCCCTTCTTCTAATAAACTTACAGACGTTATACTTCTATCTTCATCATCAAATAATTGATGGATGTATTTGTAGGGGAGGAAAGACCTAGTTACCAGACTAAGGCAAGCCTAAAAGCATGAGAAAAAAAAAATGACAAAAATGACAAAACACAAAACACAAAAAGAGTAGTAATAGTAAGAGAAAAAAACATAGGGAGAAAAGAACACAGCAGCAAGATCAATCAATCGTGCAGGTTCTCCTTGGCAAAGACAAAACTTTTTAGCAGTTTGTTCCTTGCCCCAATCGTACTGATTCCCAGATCGATCAATCTGTCCTCGTCCAGTTCGATCATCTCTTCCCATTTCAAACTTTTCAGGTTCTCGGTGTACTTGTGCAACCGTAATGCTTTCAACCATGCGGGAATGTCAGAGAGTAACGTCTTTGAGGCAATGTCCTTTGGCATTGGGGATTTTGGTGGGTGTGGTGGTTGGACCGATTGGGAAAGAGGGGTTTTCAAGTTGCGAGGCTGCTGGTCAGAGAGGGAGGATGCCATTGGAATTGGAGCGTAGATATGACCGCTTGGTGCCTGTAACTGTTGATGGTCGTTCAGATTTGAAGGTGTGTTTGATGATGCCATCAGATTCGTTGGTGAACTGTTCGTGTTGTAATCGTGCGATGAGAATCTGTTCACAGGTGGCAGTGACGTCGATTGGGAATTGAAATTCCTACCGTTTTGGCTGTGGAACATGTTCAGTGCCCTACCCCTATCATCATTGTTGCTCATGTTCTGACTCTTACTTCCACTGTTCGTAGACATGCTCATGTTCATAGAACTGAGAAGGTTGTTGCTACTGCTCGACTTTGCCTTTGTAGAGTCCATCTTGGATCTTGATGTAATTGTACTTAGTGAGTGGTTTAGTTTGATTGCATTTTGGCCGGCAAAATCAGAAGACGTTAAACCAAAATGATGCTGCTGTGAATTGCTAGCCTTTGGCTGCATCGGAGGGTCAAGAAATTCCTTGGTACGTCTTTGGAAACCGCTTGGATCAAGATCCGGAGAGAAAACCCTCATCAGAGGTTGTTGTTGTTGCTGCTGCTGTTGCTGTTGCTGCGGTTGCTGCTGATAAGACTGGTACAAGTTTGAGTTTGAGTCTGACTGGTAAAAGCCTCCAAGTTGAGGAGGTCCAAAAGAGGTCATTGACAAGTCGGAGAATCCAGGAGGACCTGCGGATTTTGGTCTGGAGTTCAGTGAGTCACCAAAGTTACCATACGGAGTGGTACTTCTCACTGTTGGCTGAGGATGAACTATGGAGGGTGTGTTGATTCCAGTGGTACCCTGTTCGCTCAACAACGAATCCAAAGTGGCCCTATCGGAATTCAACGCCAACAATGGTGAGACCGGTCTAACATGGGGCTGATAGATGTTGTTATTGCTGCCGGAGGAAGGAGTAAACAGTAATCCACCATGATCGTTGCTGACGGTGCTGTTGTTCACCTTACTCTTGAGGTAGTGCAACACCTCTTCGTTGATGGTTGATAGAAATATATCCATCGTTGTCTTTTGTTCCTCAACGTTCAAATTCTTGATCCAACTTGTAAAGGTGTTCAAATCACTCGTGAAGTTTTGTAGCACCATCTCTGTGCTTGGATCAAAAGCAGGCACATCAATGTTCTCGTATGCAAATGCAGAGGCTGGTCTGTCGATGAAATTTCCAATCGAAGCTATCGAAGCACTGGCGTTCAGCAGTGGGGATCTGACAAGGTTATTCTGAGACAAGGAACTGCTACCGATGGGTGGAATTGCCGAAGTTGTCAATGATGGTTCAAAGGCATATCTAGAAGCCGGTGGGGACAACACTGCCAACGAGGCATTGGATGGAGTTGGAGAAAACAGCAACTGTTGCTGCGAGTCCTGTGATGGTGTTTGACCTGTTGAAGAGTCCATTTCAAGATGATCAATAGAAAAAAAGATCCGACAAACACAAAAAAAAAAGGATCAATTGGGTAAATCTATTGTTTGAGAAGAAGTAGTTGTTGAAGTTTTGAAGCTTACGGTGGAAAGGAGCAAGATGTTTTTGTCGACAGCTTCGAGTGGTTTTGCTGGCAAGATAAACAATGCAAACACCCTAGAGAATTGGCTCAGACCGTGGGGAACTTCTAACTGATGACTCAATCAATGAAACTGAGGATATTCCAAAGCCAATTGTGCTGGTGAATGTGTGAAGTTGGAGAGGAACAAACCTTTACCAAAAATAGGAACAGATGTACACATACACACTTGCATACATAACCTAAGGCCACCGTTCCTTGCAGCGAGTGTCAAAACTTTTGAGAGGTACGAGTACTTATACACCCGTGCACCAAGAACTTTACGTTTGTGTCAGATCCATCTTGGCAGCCTTGAGAAACAACTTTGATTTGAATGTTGATGTTAATACAACGACAACAATTAATGACAGCCTAATGATAAATCATCAGTAAACCAATTGATGTTTTAAGATAGGATTATTAATGTACAGGCTCACTAACGTTATCGACGAATGAGGCATTTAACATCAATTCAAAGTGAAAAATTCAACTTGATTAGGAAACAGTTAACTTTTGATCAATTGTTAGGGGCATCAATGACATCAATGGCACCAATGGCACCGTGGAATCATTCTGCCTGAAAAATTTAAGATATGATTAGATTGGAAGAGAGATATAGTTAGAACAGACTTTCAAAGTTCAATGTTGGAAGTTCACAGTTCAAACCTCTAACCCAGATGAGGGCTCTTTACCCGGTTCAAAGATCAATTGGTTCTCTTCCTAATGATCAACTGGTTCTCTTACTACAGCGATTGGTTGGTCCTGTCGATTGTCCAATGAGTATCCTCCCCAGCAATTTGGATTGGATGACAGACAATTGCAAAAACCAGAAAAAGGAAAAGAGGAAGAATGGAACCAAAAGAAAATCAAAACTCTAGCTGAAAAAGAAAGGCCCAGTAGAAAAGAAAACGTTTTGTCATTCTACTATAAAGATCATTGGCAAAAGGTTGGAAGTATTAGAGGCTGATTGAACACAACTTTCTACTAGTCAAACAAGTAGCCATGAAACTGATGAGCAAAGTAGTAGTAAAACTTCCTTGAAGGGAGGTAATTAACCATAGTCAAATACCTTTTGATTCTAGGTTCTTCTGTCGGATCCTCCAGCAATTAGGTTGAAAGATTGATGTAGAGATGTAACGGTAGGAGTCCAACCATAGAGAAACGTTCAATGTTTGATGGTTCAACCAAACACGGTACCTGTAAGACTGGGATCTCTAGCTTCAGATCCGTAGAAACAGGGGGTGTAGATTAGTAAGAGAGGGGCTGTGCATGTTCCATACCAAGTACTATTTACAGCCATACAACTGGTGAGTACACGGGGTGTATACACAGATCCGTTGGCACACCCCATAGTGACAAACCGTCCTCGGGGTTGTTGTCGAGTGTATCCGAACTGAACAACCATACTTCTAGGGTATCGATGGAGATGGTACTTCAGAAGTATGGATGAGAATGTTGACTATACAACTAGACTTATACAATCAAGCTTTGATGGTTCTATCCTTTATCTAAAGAATCATCTTGAGAGACTCGGGCTGTTAGACGGATAGATCTGATAGATTATCCGAGAGAAACTTAGCAGACTGCAAGTAGTCACTGTCAAAATTCTTTACAACAATGATAATTCAATGGCACAACCACTCCGGATCTGTGCAGCATCTAACCGTCAGCAAGGGATTTTGATTAACTCAGGTCAAAAAATTTGAACCAGTTGAAAAAGTTTGGTTCAAGCCGCAAGCAAGAGCGTATGGAGTGTATCGGGTAAGGAACGATCATCAGCCGGCTTTCAATACACCAGGATGATTCATTCTTATCCCTAGCAATGGGTCAATTGGCAGTTACATGTATACTTATAGATCGACATCCAGCAATGTCATGTGAGGGGAAAGAAAGAGACTAAAGGTTGATTATAAATCGATCAGAATGACTTCTGGTGGTTTATTTATTCCAACGTGCACAATCAGTCACTATTACGATAAGGTAGGAGGGGAGAAGAGGGGAATAGCAGGGCTGTCCCCGTGGGCTTCCCCCGTGGGCTTCCCCCGTGGGCTGTGGCTGCCGTGGTGAGACTTAGTATCGCAACGCGTCGTGTCTCTGTGCCAAAGTGAAAAAGTTTTGAAATGTTCCTCCTCCCCCTGTGGTTCATTACTAATGGAGCAAAAAGTGGAGTTTTATGTTCATCAACTGTTTGAAAGACAACAACGACAACACAGTGAGGGGAAGAGAAGCGCCAGAATGAACCTGCCAACCTTTAGGTTTCCAAGATGAGGAGGATCCGAAGGTGGCTGATAGATGGAAACAGATGGAAAGAAACAGTGGAGAATCGAACTAGTAAAGATCAATTGTGGCTGTAGATTTACTGTGGCAAGAGACCAACTAAAGGTCAAAAAACCTGGAGTAATGATCAAACAAGTAGTAGACTTGGCAATCACCACAATAAATCGACCCACTTGAGGGAGCCATCCGGAATCAAACGGTGAAACAGATCGCTGGATGGATAGCCTAAAACTTGTCCATCGGAAGCTTGCTCTGCTCAGTTCCTCTCCTCTCCAGGGGTGAATCATCCACCACCCCTGGCCCAATATTGTATACTCTCAAAAAAACATCTAATCGTCTTATCACAAAAGCAAGATCTCAAACTGCGTGACCTCAAAACTTCACAACAGCCGCTAATTATCTACAACAACCAGGCAGCCGCACGCCCAACCTATATATCGCTGCTACTCACGTTACAATCGATGACTCCGGCCGGTGGTGTTCCCCCTTCGCCCCCTGCAATCCACAATTTTTTCACCCTGTTTTCACCAGATCGGCCTTGGCTAGCGTTAAAACAGTTTGTATAAAAAGACAAGACATTATCCTTTCAATTGAGGTCACAATCAATCAACAGTGTGTCTAACGAAAAGAACCATCCTTTGAATATCAATTCCATCATCTATTCTTCAAACTACCAGTCTCTTATCCTCAATGCTAGCCACCACTCAAGTCCCAAGACTCGCCCTACAGGCATCTACCTCCGTTGCTGCCCCATTGGCCTTGTTTTTATCAAGAAGAGCATTCTCTTCAACAATCCCAAAGCTATTCGAAAAAGAGGCCGAATCAAAAGCTGCTGCATCTGCCCCATCGGCAGTTCAACCATCAACAGGAACTTTCCAATCCTTTGCCCAGTACAGACTGAAGATTGTTCAGCAGGACCCATTGACCATGCAGACAAGAAGAAACTTTGTCTCCCATCAACGCTCCCATCCAAGTGGATTGACAGAGTTGGATGCTTCAACAAAGAGATTCAAGGAATTGGCAAAGAAGATCTCATATGCAGAATAATTTTCTTTCCTTTTCAATCCTTCCCGCTTACATCCCTTTCACTTCTACTACTCTTACGATGTTATGATTCCATCGTTTTTTCACAGCTGATTGCTGGTTCAATTGGTTTGAACAAACTTTACAGGAATTGCTTGGATCTTCCATTCGATCTTTCCTTTACCGGTTTACAATCACACTCCCTTTTCCAAAATAACCTCCCGCTTCATTTTACCCTTTACCTTTCGCGTCTCTTAAAAGTCTTTTTTATACGGTTCTTTCTTCTCAATTGCATTTCCATATGGTTTCCACTCCATTGACTGCTGCTACCAAGGCTGAAAAATTTAATGGTAGGGCGCTGCTCCGTACGGATACGCAGCCAGTACTCTACAGTCTCACCTGTACGCTTACGCGCTAGCCCGAATTGCTACGCTGCTCTCCCTATAAAGTATACCAGTATATCCCTTCACCCTTCTTTTATGGTCTTATCCTGCACTAAAAGAGGGGTTGGAGTTCATACCGATTCCTCTACCTTTCAAACGGATACTCGATTGCCAAATGGTCAGTCTTCAGTTCTATACAATGGCATCTTCATCCCCTGTAAGTTTACCAACTGTATGATTACCCCTATTAGTTTACCAATTGTATGATTACCCCTATAAGTTTACTCATTGTACGATTGTCCCTATTGGTTTACTCAAGGTATCGTCTCAAAGCTACTACATATCGTACTGCCGCATTGCAAGTATCGTAAAATGTTAAAATCTGAGACATTCCTATCGTATATATACAGCTGTTTCTATGGCTTCCCTTGGGTTCTCCTTTGATCTCCCTTGGTTCACCTTCAAACTACCAAACACCCTTCTTGACACCTGGCAACAGACCGGCCAACGCCTGCATACGGAACTGGTACCTGCACAACCTGAACTGCTTGATCACCCCTTGGGCCCTACCAGAATCAACACACCTTTGCGTCACCTGGTTGGCCCTCGTATAGTTCGGCATCATTGTAAGCTGGATCTGGGCTTCCAATCTCACCTTTTGCGAAAGCGATGCATTCCTGGCTATAAACTTCAACGCTCTTGTTGTAACCTCATGCTGCGACATCATCTGTCTCTTGTAGTTGTCCCTAATGACACGGGTGTTGAGAAACGTTGAAGGAAGCGACACCGGGTTGGCAAACCTCTTCATCGTCTTGGCCTTCTTTATGAGGTTTATCGATGCATCCTTGACTTGTTGTGACATGACCAGTGGCTATACTTATAGATTGATACACTTCAAAGCCTTCTTCCTGTTGGTAAACTCTTGACCCAAAGTGTTGATGTACGTTCGTTTGTATACCTCTCTCCAATGAAGGTTGAAAAGTTGGCCAATTTTTCAGACAGCAGAGAAACATGACGGTGTAGAGATGTTACTGTAAGGAATAGAAGTTCCAGGGCTCCCCAACCTAACTACTAACATTACGTAACAGATAATGTCATGCTCCAAGGATGGATTGAAATTTCCGGTGCTCTGATTGGATTATTCCCAGAGGCTGCATGGGTGAACAATTTTTTTTCAGCCTGTCTGCCAGGCCGCCTGGAATGCGTCACCGGGGGGGGGGGGGGCATTTGTGGTTGCAACAGCGTGCGCTGCCTTGAATTCACCATAATAACACCCTATACTACTGGCCAATCCATCTTCAATCAGTGCACTCTTACAGGCTCATTCAATGTGCAAAGTTGTATACCAAACAACCATCATCACCAACAATCAAACATCGATCAAACACAACACCATAGATCTTGCATAGAAGCAATCAATAAAAAATAACCATATACGGAGTGATTGAACTAACGTTACGAGGCATCAGACAGCATCATTTCGCCAATACATATTTCACAAAACAGCATGTTATCAAGAAGACTCTTTTCAACGTCAAGACAGTTGTCCAAGGCTCAAGTCACAAAGTTGTCAAATGGATTGACCATTGCCACAAAGCCAGGCAACTACAAGACCTCCTCGATTGGTCTATTCTCAAACTCTGGTTCCAGATCCGAAAACCCATTCAACTCTGGTGTTTCCACCCTTGCAGGTAACGTTCTCGCAAACTCCAAGCTAGCATCCGAAATCTATGGACTATCAGGTGTCAAGGTCTCATCTTCAAACCAAAAGGAAGTCTCCGGTTTGATCAAGGCCTCATTTGCCAACTCAAACAAGGCCAATGCTCTAGCCTCAGTTTCCAAGCTTGTCTCATCCATCGAATCCATCATCTCCAACGAATCATACGTCAAGGGTGAAGCTGCCAAGGCTGCTGCTATTGCCGAAGCTTTTGAAAACAGCCCAAAGGATATGGTTGTTGAACATATGGTTGCCACTGCTTTCCAAGGTACCTCTTTGGCCCTGCCAACCTACGGTAAGGCCGACACCGTTGCCACTTTGGAAGGTATGGATATCAAGGCCTTCTTGAAGAAACAGTTTGTTGCCTCAAACTTGGCACTAGTTTCCGTTGGTTCTGCCATTGAACACGAAGAGTTGGTCAAGTTTGCTCAATCTTTGACCCTACCAACAGGTACAACCCCAACCGTTGAACCATACCACTTCCTAGGTTCCGAAGTTAGACTCAGAGATGACACCCTACCACAAGGTCATGTTGCCATCTCCGTCGAGGTCCCATCAGTTACATCTGCTGAATACTACACAGGTCTAGTTGCCGCCCAGATTAACGGTACCTACGTTGGACACGATTCTCCATTCACCCCATACGAAGGTGCCCAACTATCCCAATTCTTGACCGAGTACCATCTATGTGACGAGTACGAACATTTCAACGTTGGTTATACCGACGTTGGTCTATGGGGTGCATACATGGCCACTTCAAACATTGAGAACTTGGACGAGATGGTTCATTTCACATTGAAGAGTTGGAACAGACTTTCTGTCGGTTCGATCTCCGAGATCGAATTGTCCAAGGCTCAAGGTGAATTGAAGTTGAAGCTCTTGTCCGGTTCTGGCAGCTCCACCGCCGAAGCCGACAAGTTGGCATACGATGCTTTGGTCAAGGGTTACTCCGAATCCGAAGCTGAAATCATAAAGTCAGTCGATGAGGTGACTCTATCCTCCGTCTCCAAGTGGGCCCTAGCCTACCTATGGGATCAAGATATCGCCATGGCTGGTAATGGTCAAATCGAAGCTTTGTTCGACTACAACAGAATCAGAAACGACATGTCCATGATGAGATGGTGATCAGTCTGATTGTATTTCTTTAGCCTATCTTTTGAAGAAGGAAAAGGTTCAACTCATTTATTCGTTTATTATTTATCCAAGGGTTTTTCTTTCACCATCTGTTTTACTTCATTTATCCTTTCCTCTCCCACTCTCCTTCCCCCCATCCATTCCTCACCTGTTCACTACCCCTTTTTTATTCCCTTCCACACACCATCCCACAACCCTCCTCCCCATTCCATATATATATATATAGGGGGCATTGCTTGTTCTACCCCCCCCTCAAAACAACAACTTCAGTTTGTTATATAATATAACACCTTATTAGAACCACACTACAGTCAACCCAATGGCACTGTTTCTGTTTGAAATCTGCCATACCCAAAAGCACAACAATCATCTCTGTAGTAACAACATCCGATTCATCGTTGACCTTCCCAATTGATTCAACAGTAGCCCTAGGTTTTAATCAATTACTCCATCCCTTCTTTCGTCGTACGGTAGTGTACTCTGTCTGAAACGTTCACCGTTGCACAGCCCGAGTCTCGCCTGATTTTGTTGGCTTCGAAGCGCAGAAACACGCACACTCCAAGTTTGCGAGATCTCGTTCGTAATCACAACATTGAAAGTTTCCAACGAGTAGCAATTCAGATAAGCAATCGTTGGTCAGGCAAATATCAAACCCTCCATTTTTTGTCATTTGGTACAAGACAAACCAAGCAAGGAGAAACCATTTTGTCTACACCATTTTTCTCCTCAAATCGTCATGTTCAAGCAGCTGTTTCCAACATCAAGAAGGCTTGCCCTTTCAACCAGACTTTCCATCTCTCCAGCATCAGCATCAGCATCAACTCTCCTCACATCAATTCCAAAGAGAGCATACTCGTCATCCAAGGAGGACCCTAAAGACTCCAAATCCGGATCGGCCAAAGACAGCAAGTACTTCTATCCGCTGCTCCTACTAGGTTCGGTCTCGCTTGGTCTAACCTACTACAACCTAAACCATACGAGCAAGATGCCTCAGGCTGCAATCGATCCGGTCAAATCGGGAGCCTTGTTCAAAGATGACGAGGTGGATGTCATCTTTGTCCTTGGTGGTCCAGGTTCAGGAAAGGGAACACAGTGTAACAAGCTCGTTAAGAATTTCGACTTTGTGCATCTTTCCGCCGGTGACTTGTTGAGGGAGGAACAGGCTAATCCAGACTCAGAATTTGGCACCTTGATTGCACACTACATCAAGGAAGGCTTGATCGTGCCTCAGGAGATCACCATCAAACTATTGATGAATTCGATCGTTGAAAACAAGGAGAAGCACGGTAAGACAAAGTTTTTGATCGACGGATTCCCAAGGAAGATGGATCAGGCCATCTCTTTTGAAGATCAGGTTGTCAAGTCCAAGTTGACGTTGTACTTTGAATGTCCGGAAGAGGTGATGCTAACGAGATTGCTGGAAAGAGGAAAGACTTCTGGTAGAACAGACGACAATCTGGAGAGTATCAAGAAGCGTTTCAGAACGTTCATTGAGACCAGTATGCCTGTTGTTGAGTACTTTGACAAGCAGGATAAGGTTGTCAAGGTGAACTGTAACCAGCCTGTTGATGAGGTTTATACAAAGGTTACCGATGCTTTCAAGGCCAAAGGTGTGACCAACTGATAGCTGTCAACTGGTGGCGACATGAATGATAGATAGACACCTCCTTTGAGCTTACTACATATATGTGATTAATACTATTTTTGTTTTGTTTTGTACACGCTGTAAGTAATCCCTTATTAATGGGTCCCATCTACCATTGACCTATATGACTTTATACAATATCAGCAGCAACAGTTTCAAACCGTTTACCCTTGAAGTTAGCCTTGATCTTGTCAAGAACAGCAGAATCGAGACTTTTGTCATCTTTAAACATCTTCAATGTACCATAGGCAATCAGGATCCTGTACGCAGACTCTTCATCATGGATCAAGGCTGGTGCAAACTTGTTGAACGAAGGAACCAACTTGAGATACAAAGTGCCCAACTTGTACTTGCAAATGAGAACCGAATAGTTCAACAGCAAGGTGGCTAGAGTAATACTCATCAACTTCTCGGTACCTATTGCTTCCAAGACGCTGTCGAACAGAATAACGTCAACAATCTCAGCCTCGTTGAAGATGGTCTCGCCCCATTTGGGAGCACTGAAGATGTTCGTTAGTAGTCTCAATGTCATCATGACAACCTTGGGAGATTCTGAAGTGAGACCAATCTTGATCAAGTCAAACAGATTCT
This sequence comes from Ogataea rishiriensis, assembly GCA_030569615.1. Lineage (NCBI taxonomy): Eukaryota > Fungi > Ascomycota > Pichiomycetes > Pichiales > Pichiaceae > Ogataea > Ogataea rishiriensis. Next base: position 710,036 of record JAJMLH010000001.1, on the reverse strand, counting down.
CGAATGGTTTGATGTGTAAAATAGTGTACCTAAGTATGTCGAATCCCAATAGCTTGGATTTGGAGTCCCAGGTAAGGATGATCTCACTTGCCGTTTCGGAAAGCTTTTGGTAGTCCTGACAGTTGACCAAAGTTTCAAACTCTGCCGGGTCAAGTTGTGCTTCTAATGTTTGCAGACTGTTCAACTTCTTGAATCCTGCGATTAGTTTTGACTCATCCATCTTACTGAACTGGAGATATTCACGTTGGGGCAAGATACCACTCTTTGATGATGCTGCAGGATGGGTACTGTACGATGGATCTTGATATGGCTCACTTGAATCTGTCTGCCCAACACCTGCTCCTTCCTGTAAGCTGACACCGGTAGAATTGGCAAGGATGAAATCAACTATCTGTTGCTTGTACTCAGGTGATAAGTTGTTGTCAATGATGAAATTGTCAGCAACATCGTATGGACTCTCAGTGGTGTTGAAAGGTAGCTTCAACGGAGGTTTTCCATCCTCCCAATCGACATCAAAGACATAATCATAGAACTTGCCCAGATACTCCTTCTTGGTGTTGGTTGAGGTTGAACTGAACACCTGACCTATCTTGGTCCATTTACCTTCGCTCCATTGATACATGTCAGTTGTTCCAAACTCGGTCTTCACCATTTGAGTCTGTCCTTCTATGGTACCAGGCTTGGTTATTATTGCAGGTCCTGGGATGCTTGCCATGACTTGACTATCATAGACGCTTTCGTTGATCGTAGAAGAGCCCAAATCCTCTTGCAACTGAGCCAGTTGATCGCTGGAGGCATATCTGGACTTCTTCCTAGTGAAAACTCTAATCATGTTATCACTCGAACCGGCTGCAATATCACCGTTGGACAATGCTATAACCTTCCAAACAGACACACACGGAAGTGAAATTACCTGGACACATCTACCTTCTCCTTCCAACGACCAGATTCTGACTGTTCTGTCCTCGCCAGAACTGACTATTTCACCGGTAGGCAACAGCGCCAACGAATAGATATAACTGTCGTGTCCAGTCAGAGTCTTTAATAGGTGACCACCGTTGATAGTCCAGATCTTGATTGTTCCATCGTTAGAACAGGAGGCAAACCTCTCACCATCGGGCAAGAGCAGAAGGTCTCTAACAACGTCCTTGTGGGCAACAAACTTTTCCACCTGTTTGCCACCGATCCATCTTCTAATGGTTGTATCTGCACCACATGTGAGGAACTGATCTTTCGAGATCAGTTTGACTCCCCAAACGGAGTTTTCGTGGCCTTTTAGATCGTACAAAACCTCACCGTTTTTGTTCCACACTTTTGCCGTTGCATCCCACGAACCACTCATGATAACACCGTCGAGTGAATCCAAAGCACAAACGTTAGATTCATGTCCAACAAGACAGTATTCGGGTTCTGAAACGTCGAATGCAGCCTCGATGGGAGTAAGGTTGATCAGAGCATCATTACCACCACTGATGATCAGTTGCTCGTTGCCGTCGTTAAACAATGCCAAACTGTTTATAAACTTGTGTGATTTGTATATCAACCTTGAGTCTTCCCAATTGTTCGAATCCTGGCTGCCGTACCACACTCTAATCGTTGTATCTCTTGAACCAGAGATGATGAGATCGCATGTTGGGGAAGCCAACGTACGAACGTCTGCCTCGTGACCTGATAACGATGCCGATAGCTTGAAAAAACTCATGATTTGTTTAGCTGTGAGTCTATCCGGAAAGCAATTGAGCCGAACTAATGGATGTTTGAGGTTTTATGGTTGAGCCTTTGTAGTATTTATGAACAATTGAGCTTTTGCCACTATCAATGTTTACTTCTCCTATCGCTGTTATGTTGCCCTTTGAAAGATGCTCGGAAACTACCTGGGGTTAACGTGTGTACGTAATACTCTACGTAATTTGTCATCCTGGTACGGAACATTTCTGAAGACACAACCATTTTTGAAGCTTGAATTGATTATCTTCATTTCGACACCGACAAAGGATTAAAGATGGGCATTTATACAGGCGATTGAGCTTGAAGAGACTTATATACCGTCCTGGCAGGATCCGTGGACTAAACGGAGAACTGTCGGGCCCTGTCTCGAGCCGAGCCGAGCCAGCTTGTACCTGAGGCAGCTGATCTGGAACTGTGGATGTTGACACTGATGGCTCCAATCTGAGAACCCTTACTAGAACATCCAAGATGTTATGGTGGATGCTAACTGCTGCTGCCTGGCAAACCTCCGTCAAAGCTCAGTTTTACAGGGCCCTCTATTTATGGCCCGCCCACGTTGGTTGTCTCCACCACTACGAACGAACGCGTCGCGGGAGGCCACTTTACAGGGCAGCCTGCCGCAGTGACGGCCCAGGGACAGGGACAGGGACAGGGATAGGGCGACGCGAGCATGGGAGATCCTTCGTCTTGCTTAAGCAGTGAAATTTGATCTCAACATCGGATTGGCACTGCAACACACACAATGCAAGCGAGTAGAATGTACGACAACAACAACGCTTTTCTTTGTACGGTTTTTGCAAACAGGCATCTGTTGTTCTTACTCATCTTCAACCTCCAACTGTTAGATTCGTCCTGGTCCTTTGTCTTAATCAGGTTCTTCAATAAAGAAAATTACAACACTATAGGTGAATCTCTCCTGCAACGACAGACAGGAGAAAAAAAAACAGAATCAAAAGGCCTTTGTACTAATTTCATCTGTTGAAGTCTTTCTGTTGTGGTGCAATAATAGCATTTTCTACACCCTAATACCATCCAACTGGTGCCACATCTGACTAATCTGATTCATATTTGCATTTATCCTCATCGAGTCCCACTCATCAAAGAGACAACAGACTTTTCAAGAACATTTCACTCTTCATTCATCATACATCTTCATCCTTCCTAGTACTCAGACAGAGATACCTATCATCACCTTCATATACATATCAGTCACCATCATAATCAGAACCGATATTATCCTTTCTCGTTACACATTATTTCAGTCATATAACAAAACCACAACAAACATTCATCAGTCAAAAAATCAAAAAGCATGTTTTTGTCAAGGAGATCATTCAAATATTTTATAGCGCTTGCAATCGCAGTGGTGCTGTTTCTAGGTCTCACGCATTCCTCTTCCTCTTCTTCGTTCATCTCTGGGTCCTCCAAGAGTGCCAAAAGCAAGTTGAACAGGCTCAACAAGTACTCCTCATCGGTGACCAAGTACGGTCTCAAATTCAACGAGAAGTTGATGGGTACTTCCAAATCATCATCTTCGGATAACCTTGTTACCGACCAAGACCATGATGGTCGTCTAAGCGTTGATGAGATCCTCAAGGTGTTAGATTTTGACGAGTCAAAGCTTGATAACTCAACAGAGGATATCGTTGATGAGAACATGGACTTTTACAGGGAGGTGTACTCCAAAAAAGTGACCGAGCCAAAGTTTTCCAAGTTGACCTACAACGAAGTGTACGATGAGACTGGATTGAGGAGGGTATTAAACAAGGATGAGTACGAAAGAGCCAACGCTACACTACTAACCTTGGTGAGAAACATGGAGTTGAAGGACATTGTCTATACCATCAGACAGATCGAATCAACATGGAACCACAACTTCCACTATCCTTACACTTTCATCAGTGATGAACAGTTCACCCAAGAGTTTGTCGAGACGGTCAAGAGACACACCAGTGGTGAGTGCTTCTTTGAAATCATTCCTCCTGAAGTCTGGAACAAACCTTCCAACGTTGATCCCGAACGTGAAAAACTTGGCATCCAAAAACTCGATGATAATGGTGTCCAGTACGCAGCAATGGAAAGTTATCACAACATGTGCCGTTTTAACTCTGGCTACTTCTACAACTTGGAAGGCCTCAAAAAGTTCAAATGGTACTGGAGGTTCGAACCAAAGACGGATTACTACTGCACGATAGACTATGACATCTTCAAATTCATGGAGGATAACGACAAGACGTACGGTTTCACCATCTCGCTCTATGACGATCCGTTGACGGTGGAAACCCTATGGCCAACAACCGTTGAGTTCGTGAAGAAGAACCCACAGTTTGTCCATCCAAACGGTGCGTTCCGCTGGTTGACAGACACCGCACAGAATCCAGAGTATACGAAAAGGGCAAACGGTTATTCAACCTGCCATTTCTGGTCAAACTTTGAGATTGCAAACATGGATTTCTACAGGGCTCCAGCCTATTCGAAATGGATAGAGGCCTTGGACGAGGCGGGTGGATTTTACTATGAGAGATGGGGAGATGCTCCTGTCCATTCCATCGGTGTTGCTCTCTTTGAAGACAAGAGTAAGATACATTGGTTCAGGGATATCGGATATCACCATTCTCCATACAAGAGTATTCCTAATTCGGACAAGTGTTCTGCCCCTGAAGATTCTGGATACTTTGCACCGGAGGATGTTCACAGTCAGAACTGTTTGAGCAATTGGGTCAAATACGAAATGACCTACAAAGAATTACAACAGTACTGATTTGTTTTGAAAAAAAGAGGTGAGGGAAGGCTGCAAACTTGTTCATCGTCATAATAATATGTTTTATTTTTCTATTTTTGTCTGTTTCTAATTCATTCTGCTTCTTGTTTGTTTCTTCTACTTCTACTTCTGCCCGCTGTTAGTTTTGGGTCTTCTTTTCTCCTTGTCTTTATCCCTATGTTTTTGTTCTTCTACTGTTCATTACCATCGGTGATTCACTCCTACTATTTGTCTCTCTTTCACTTTAGCACATTTTCTCGTTTTGTTTTCTTTCTAATACTTTTATACTCTTGATTCAATTCAATCAGTTCATAATTATTACCTCATGATCCAACGCGAGGACTTGTTCCCTGCTGATTGGCTAGACTTGAAGTTCTCGGTAAGAATGGATCTAAGTCTAAACAACAATAAACTTCACCGCCTAAACCCACAGATCATATCGTCCATTGTCAAAATGGTCTATTTTTTATGTGCTAAAAATACCTGATGCACAAATCAACAAAGGTGTTGTTACTACAGAATCCCCCTTTATGAATGTGACCAGTCCTGATAGACAGGTGGTGTGGTTTGGCCTGGTGAGTTAGGGAAGGCCCGCCATGTCCTTGTTACATACCGTAAGTTATGAACAATCAGTCAAGCCCAACAATTATCAATGGTATGCCCCCTCTCAACCTGATTGATCAGCTGAGATCATGGCAAAGAAACGTATATTCGAGGCAAACTCTACAATTATTCAAGTCCAAATCTGGTATCTATTTAGAGACCAACCTCCCTCATGCTATTTTTATACCGCTATATGCACGTCTAATGGCTGTGCAGTGGAGGGGAAGCGGAGATCGTACAGCGTGCGGCGATTTTTCACCTTCCTATTTGGGAAGATCTGACCAACCAGCCTTGCCTCTAGTGCCAGATCTGCCCTCTCGAGGCATCTCCTCTATTGTGATCCACAATCACACTGTTGATCCTCAATGTCTCCTTTATGGTATCACCCTATAAGTCAGCCATTACAGTTTGATTCGGAGGGCATAACTCTCAAACCAGCCAGATCGACGAGCCCCAAGAAACTATAAATCAATCAGGATGCCCGCTTTATCTCTTTACTTTTTCTTGAAATCTTCTTCTAGTGAAAGGTCTTTTTCTTTTTCTCATCAGACAAAAGATAACCCATACTTCATACCAGAAACAACATATATACGATGAAGCACTCAACACTATCCACCTTGGCCCTAACATTGCTAGGCTCGCTATCCACAGCCAATGCCGCAGGATACTCAAACTCGACATCGGCTGCCTCCTCAACAACGTCAGCATCACCAAGTTCTACAGCTTTACCTTGGATCGAAGCCTACAATGACGGTGGAAAACCAAGATTTGACGTTTTTGTTCCTCTGTCTCTTGGTCCATGGGCATCTGTGGAACTGGTGTCTCTAGATCAAACCGAAAACTTTGAATGGGTTCCAGAAACAGCAGAAATCTTCCTTGGTGATTCCAGCTCTGCCGATTACTCAACCTCTGTCAGTTCAGGATTTGAAGATGAAAGTACCCTTGCTGAGGCTGATGTTCTGCTGAACTTCTATGACACAAAGAACGGGCAATTTGACACCCTCAAGTTTACCAGTCCTGAAACAGACACCGATGGGGCTGGTGTGTTTACCGCCACCTTTGCTGTCTCGATCACTTCTACCGATTCGAAGGTCAAGAGAGCTACTCAGGTGTATTACCTAACAGGAACCGTTAGAATAACTGCTGGTGAATTGACGTCCTCTTCTACCGTGTCCAGTTCCAAGGTCTCATCCTCTTCTTCTTCCTCCTCCTCCTCCTCCTCCTCTACCGAAACATCATTAGCTGTCACATCCAGTACCATTGCAACTCTCATAGATACTGTGACCACTCTTATCACCACCACCTGCACCAAGAACAAGTGTGCCCCAGTGACCATCACAACAGGATTAACCTTTGTGACATCAACAGAATCCGGCGAAGTGACTGTTTTCACCACGTACTGTCCACTTTCAGGCTCAACTTCATCAACTACTCCAGCAGCAGCAACCACCTCCACCTCTACTTCCAAAACGACATCCAAGGATGATGGTTCAAAGACAACCGTGACAAGCACCTGCATTGCATCAGAATCAACAACTGTGAAGCATCTGACCTGTTCGAAGGGCGGATGCTCCCAAGAAACAGTTGTCACTGGTCTAACCTCATACTCAACTACCGGCTCCGACGGTAGCGAGACTGTTGTCACAACCTACTGTCCATTGTCAACCGTTGTGACATCCACCTACGATGTCGAGGAGACTAACGCTAGCGTTTACACTCCAGTGATAACTGTTTCTTGGAGTAATGAGACTTCAACAGTGTCTTCCTCTCCTTCTGCTTCTGCTTCGGGTATCACCACTTACATGGGAGGTGCCGTTAGAGAGAGCGTTGGTGGTGTCTTGGCCGGTGGTGCCTTTATTCTGGCTGCTATGCTAGTGTAATACCAGTCGTCTCTGTTTGTTATGCTATTGCCTGTGTTTTCCTTTCCCGCGTTGTGTATTTTACTGTATATCGAAAAAAGCTGTTTGCTTCTCTTATAGCGGTTGGAGTTGGCCTTGATTTCAAAGCTGCTATCTCCTCCTCTAAGAGCCAAAATCAAACCTTTACCTATTTATTTATTTACCCATTCATTCATTGGAATCAGTGTCCATTTCGTAAGAAGATAGCTTGACAATAGTAGTATCTAGAGATCTATACTGTTCAGACGGTTGCTTGCCAGACAGCACGTCGTTGCTCCCGTGTCAAAAATTACAGGGTCCCGGGGAGGCCCCCGGTGGACCCTGTCCAGATCTATAGCACTGCCCTGTATACGTACGATAAGGGACGCTCGATGCCCGTGGACTGACTATTGGAGCGAGCACACGTGGATCAGCCAACTTTACTTAACCACGGCATTTAATCTAGATCCGAATTGATGACGCTATCTCTGGTTGTTCCAAGGGAGCAAAAGAGGTATCTGTAATTGAAGAGCCAGTAACGAATAGATCTACGGATTACCCTTTGATAAGAACGCAATATACATGAACAGATCAATACAGCCATCACTACTTCAAAGAGCGTTCTTATCGACGACCAGCTTGAGCAGGACCAGATCAACCCCAATCAGCAGCAGTTCAAGGGTCCAGCAGGCCAGGATGATAGGCAACTCAACCAGTGTTGAAGCTTCCTCAATTGAAAAGTACCTTGGGCTGAAGCAGATTGACAACACGAACAGATACACCAACATCTCACAACTTTTTGTTCCGTACAGAGGAAGGGGTCTATTCGGTGGAACGTTAGCAGCACAGTCTGTCTTGGCCTCATTGCTATCATCAAACACGGCGCAGAAGAAATGGAAACCCATCTCTATACATTGCCATTTTTTGAAGGCTGCACAACCCGATTCTCCGTTGATATATGAGGTTGCCGATTTGAAATCCGGGAAGAACTATGCAACGAAGGAAGTCACGTTGTTTCAAAATGACAAGGTGATATTCAAGGCTACATGTACATTACAGGCATATCAGATGGAAGGGTCAGCGGCTAAGACCGAAGGTCAATTGTATCACCATAGATCAGGCCCTATAGTGGGTAAGGACATAGAGCCATGGGAGAAAATGATGGACCAAGAAGAGGTGTTCAAAGTGTGGGCAGAAAAGTCAAAGAATCATAGACACTTGGAGTACTTGAGTAAGGCTTCGCAGGAAGTGATAGACAGTTACCACAGAGAGCCATGCCTTTGGAGATTACCCGTTGATATGTTTGATCCTGGTGCGATCACACCCGAGGAAAAAATGGTGAACGTTAGTGATAGAACGTTGAGGTACTGGGTGAAGACTAAAGAGGTGCTTGCTGATCCAACTGTTTTCAAGTGGGTTGCATTGGCGTACATTTCGGACTACTTTTATCTGAGTGTCAACATGAGGCTAAACATGAGAGAGATGTTCACCACCAAGTTCTCCGTTTCGTTGGATCATACAATCTACTTCAACGAAGAGATTGATCCATCTGAGTTTTTAACATATAGCATAAAGAGTTTAAAGTCTGGGGAGAACAGATCCATCATGTTTGGTGAGATGTTTAGTGCCGATGGTGTCTTGGCTGCCACTACCATCCAGGAGGGATTGTCAGTGATTCACGCCTGAAGTGTAACGGTGAATGCGTCATCATTATATTATAAACTATTTAGCCAGGTATATACTATTAATTTAACCGATTATAGAGCTGCAATGGTCCTTGCAACATGGGATCAAATCCAAGGATATAATCCATCACTCTTCATCTGAAGACGAAAAGGTGAGATCATCGATACTTTCCAATATGGCCTTGATTTCTGTCTTCTTCATCTTTCTCGTCATACACCCTGCACTAGTTGTGTCCCAGTCAGGTATTGGGGACGTTGATGTATGACGTTCAGCCAAGTAAGCAACTTTGGTTGTTGTAGCTGGTTTCGAATCGAAGCTGATTTGTACCAACTCATCGTCAAATTCAGCGGCAAGAAATTCCAACTCTTGCTCGAACCGGTCATCATCGTCGACGATGCTTGAGCCGGTATAGTTGTAACCTCTCACATCCACTTTGAATTTGGAACGGTCAATGGACGAATCTGGTGAATGCCCCATATCATGAGCACCTGCCAGATCCAACTTTATTGGGTTCTTTATCTTATTCGAACCAGACTTATTTGTGGAGATCGATTTTGGGGTCCAAATCTGGGGCTTTGCCTTCATCTTTGGCAGATTCTCTGGTTCGTTTGCTTTCTGTTTGAATGGTGAAAATTCCAGGTTTCTATTTCTTCTTTGCTCCACCTTTTCAATTCGATTTAGAGGAGAGCTTTTGCTACGGATGTTCTCAGGATAACGCGCGTACCTGTCTCGCTCAATCTCCTTTTCTCTTTCCTGCTTACCCCTGGTAATGTGATGTTCCTTGAAGTTCTCCTTCGCTAGCTCGTGAGGTTTCTTCATGGATTTTGTGCTGAGCTTCACTTTCGCAGGATTGGCAACCGTTGGGGCACCTTGATGGTGAGACGTGTTCGGATGATTTTTGGGGCTTTCAATGTGTGTCTGGTTTGCCGTATCCATGGTCGCATGGGAGTCAGAACTGAGGCTTTTAGGCTTCTTCTTTTTCCTCTTACTCGGTTGACTGGATAAGTCAGCATCGTGTACTTTGGTGTCCACATTGGGTCTCTCCCCACTGCTTCTCGCACTCTCCACTTGATATATTATAACACTCTGCTCTAATTTACCCAAATCGTTTTCATTTTCAAATTTCTTGTGCCTACTCTTCTTCTTGTGGGCTGAATGTGGCCTATCCTGTTGAGGACGATCTGTGGCAGGTAGTTGTTCGCCATCGGTAATTTTCTCCTTGATTGAACTTGGTTTTTTCTTCACCCTTTTCGATTTCTTCTGTTCATTGATTGCACTATTCTGCGACTCGCTCAGCCCATTACTCAAACCGCCATTAGTGTGTGAGGAAGGTGGTACAATGCGGTCTATGGGAACTGGATTGTTAAATTGAGTCTTTTGACTGGTGTCTCTCGTCATCTTCAATCAAAATTAGATGCCTGCCTATTCTCTGCTGGATATACCCCCGTACTGCGATTTTTTCGGAGGTACTGCTGTCAATTATGTCCTTTGATGATTTCCTATTAATGTCTTCACTATGTGGACTATTTTCATAGCAAGGTTTCCTTTTTGAAAGGACAACTGATAGCGTGTTTACCCTCTTTGAAGTGATAAACTCAAGCGTTCCCCATCATTGTAAAAATTCCTTGATAATATTTTCCAGGCTGTGCTCCTTTGATTTGGCATATCTTTTCATCAGTTGATAAAGGGGGTAATTGGAAACTTTTACCACGCAATTGGGACTTAGTTTGAAGAGAACCTGTATGTAGTTGTAGCACGATAAAGCGATTTTAGTCAATAACACTACATTTAACTTTGATGCATGGAAATGATTTCCGATCAGTCAATGAATCACCCCGGACCATTGTTACGGTAGTGTGATTGTAATGATACTGTAATCAAAGATAAAATCAAGGTACCTTGAACTCACAATTACATAATTGTTGCTTGGTTTTTCCAAAAACAAAAATGTAAAGCAAAGCAAAAATTGTCTTGGAAGTGGGAGAAGAGGGTACCATATAGTAAAACATTCGAGAGAAGTCAAGCGGAAGTGAAGAAAAAGAAATAGAGACAAAAACGGATTCCGAATGATACGATGGAAGCATCGGTTGCGTGGGAGAGAGGTCAAGGTAACTAACCAATAAAACGAGAACAAGTCAGGATAACAGAAGAAAGAGGCAGAAAGAGGTCTCAAGAAGCGAGATCGTTGCTAAACGTAGCATCAAATTAAGCATTCAAGATAGAATCAATCTTCTGTGAACATGCTAGCAACTTTTCATCTTCAAGGTTCCTGCAAACCAACTGTATATGACTCATAGATCCAATTAATTGGTCAGGTTCATACTCAGCCAATGCCCAAGAATACTTCCCTTCAACATTCTCCTCTTTCGGAGGAGCATTCTCAATGGTCAAACCATCCGCTTTCGAAAGAGGTATGATAAGAGCAGGATAATCAACCACGTTCCAAATGCTGGTATAAGGGGCAATTCCATACGTGTCGTGAGGAACTGCACCATGTGGAGCCCCAGGACACAAAAGAACGTCAAGTTTCGAGTTAATGAATGTCTCATCCCAGAATTTTTTGATCCTTTGCCTTTCCAGTACAAACCGACTCAAGGAACCAGCTGATAAATTAGCGGGTGGAAATCCAAAATATTGCGAACTAGTAGTACCCAATGACTTGATTGGCAATTCTCCGACTTTGACTATTTGCATCAAGGAAAAGAACGAAAAGTCCAAGGTGTAAGCTTTTGTAGCATGCGTCCACTGATTGATAAAAGGGTCTGGCTTGATTTGGACCAACGCATGACCAGCAGCTTCAAGCCTCTTAACAGAATCCATCATTGATCTTTTCATAGGTGGATGCAATGGGAAGTCATCATCTTGGATGAAGTACCCAATGGTAAGTGTTGGCTTGTTTACGATGGCATCGAACTGATGCTGTTGGAACCCGACACAGTGAACATCAGGATCAGTCAACCATGGTTCTGCATCGAGAACACTTTTGAAGATAAGATGAACGCTGTCTAAAGAGCTGGAAATAGGACCTGCAGAACAGGTCAAACCAAAACCAGTGTTATCCCTAGGATGAGCTGGGTTTTGTTGGTTGCCATAAGGAAAGCGACCACAACTTGGCTTGAATCCATACGTTCCACAGCAAACGGACGGAATTCTAATCGAACCACCAATGTCTGTGCCAATGCCAATGATTGAAGCCCGTTGTTTGACAAGGCATGCCTCCCCACCTGATGATCCGCCAGCGGTCAAAGAGATGTTTTTAGGATTGAGCACTCTACCAAAGATGGAATTTTCCGAGTCACACGTCATCATAAATTGAGGAATGTTTGACTTGACATAGAAGATAGCACCTTGATCGTACAGAATTTTGGAAAGGTTTGAAAACGTTTCTGTCTTGTTACCAATGTTCAAAACCAATCCTGTTGTACTATCATATCCTGGCACTCTGAACGAATCCTTTAGAGATATTGGTAAACCGTGCAACGGGCCAATAGGACTATTGTACGTTTTGAAATATTCATCTAGGTACTTTGCTCTTTCAATCGCAAACTCAAACATTATTTCTGAGCACGAGTTTGTCAATTGGTTTGCAATTGCTGCCTGTTTGCAAAAGGCGATGCAAACTTCCAAGCATGTGAACTTCCCCGAATGGATGGCATCTAGTAGCTGTCTAACTTCAAGAGTCTCGGTTATCTGGAGTTCTCTTTCACTGAGAATTCCAGTTGCATATTTGATCTTGGTAATGTCTTCAGACTCGGTAGTTGGTAACAACTTTTGAGGTATTAGCCATTCTTTAGGCACAAGGGCCAATGTTTGAGCTCTTTTTCGATCTGCCTTGGACTTTGCCGATTCGCTTTGGAATAACCCAGAGAATCTGGAAAGGAAGTACGCTAGGTTATATAGAATGTCCACCATGGCGATCAATTGATATAGCACTGTATTATGAACGGTTGCTTGATTCAGCAGTATTCTTTGGCCTTATCGGCCTCCTTTTCAAGTATCCTGAAGATAAGCGAACACATCCCCTTTATCTCTTGAGAAGAAACAGGAGTAAATACCATCGGCAAATAAAAAGATAACAAATTTAGTCACGAGATATTGATCAGGTGACTAAATTTGGAGATGCCAACTTTGGAAAAAATTCATGAAGATCTTGCTTGACATCTCAGATATGCTAAGCAATTCATATGGGAACCTTTTAAACCAGCTGATCTCTGCAATTGAGGTGAAATCTTGTGAATAACATAACGCAAGCAACAATTGATTGAATCTTGACAATCTAAACCTTTAACCAACCTGGAATTGGTATTTCATCGCTGCTGGAATTTGTTAGTCATCATATTTCTCAGACCTCTACGATTGATCATCAAAAAAAGGAGCACATGTCACAGCATTCACAACCTCAGCATGACCACAAAAG
>JAJMLH010000001.1:0-96864 GCA_030569615.1 Ogataea rishiriensis | reverse complement strand
CAGTCCCACTCTTAATCCACAAAACAGCATGATTTACGTGCAGCATTCAGGGTCAGAGAATGGCACGCTTGTGAGTGATGTTGAGAAGTTCAACACGGGCACAGAAGTGACGTTGGCCTCTTCTGGCTCGTCAGTGACGGGTCTCGACGAAGCCTCTACGGTGTGCATACCCAAGTTGGACCAGGTGATAAGTGACGATGTGTCCGAAGCAAGCGTATTTTCAAAGAGGAACTTTGCCTGTTTTCTATCGAGAAAACACTGTTTGGAAAACCTCGAGTTTTACCTCGGATTGAAACAGTTTGTCGCAAGCAGCTCGACAGAGCTTGACCAGTGGAGAGAACTATACACGGACTATATAGAGGTGAATGCCTCTCGTGAGATCAATCTGCCGGGAGACCTAAGGCTTGGGATCTCGGATGCTGAAATACCCTCTGTCGAGACTTTGAAAGCCATTCTTAGAATCTGCAAGGACTATCTACATTCGTCCTACCAAGAATTCACAAACGAGATCCTCATGTCGGTGGCCATTGAAAGCCCATCCTCCAGCGACTCCGAGGCTGAATACATCATCACCGATAAGAAGTTCAGGTGTATGTCTCCCCTATCGATCGAACAACAGCCAAAACACAACTCTGTAACATCCACAACAAGAAGCTCCACAACATCGTTGTCTGGCAAGGATAGAGGAAACTCGCATTCTTCCACATCCTCTGCAATGGACTCTACACTGTCCACTTCGAGATCGAGGAGAAACTATAGTATCTCCTCGGTCTCCTCTTGCAACGGGCTTGTTGGTACATGTACGGCCAACGGTGCCTGTCAGTACCATGCTCCACTGTCAAACGGTTCGGCATGGAACAAGATTGGCAAGAAGTTCAAATGGAGAAGAACCTCTTCTTCCACTGCATCCACCACCACCACCACCACAACAACAACAGGATTGACAGAGTGAAAATTACACTCTGGCCCAATCCATCTCGCATGGACCTTGATACAAGGTTGTCCTTTAACGCCTACTCTATAAATTATTCCCTCCTCTTTTCTAATGACTTACATTACATCTATCAGTATCGTTCATAACAGTAAAATACCCCATGCCATGTTTCTACCTGTATCGGGTGAATTGGAATGACCAAGCTTCCCAAAAGAAACTTCTCCCCTCCCCCCATTACGTAGCCAGCGTTTAATGACAAAACTCTCAATTGCTCGGCAGACGGCAAGGAGTTAAGATGTTGCAAGTATGCAGATCTTGCTGGGGGAGGGGGAAGCCAACCGTTGGGGATCCCACCGGGCTTCCCCCCGTGGCTGCTGCCCGGTGGCTCTGCCTGGGCAGCAGCACAACCGTTATTTCTCTCCGCACAATGCACTCCTTTCTTTTTATTGCTCTCAAAGAGTTGCTAAAAAAGGATTGGAGGTGACAGCCACAGTAAGAGTGGTGGACAACTACAGCCGTCTCCGATAACACGCTACAACATCCACCCCTGCTGATGAACTGACACTTATCGGTTCAGAGGCTAACAGCGATCCATGTCTTTGAATCTGTTCAACGATCACTCTGTTACCCAGCAGTCCATCACCTCATACCAACAGGCCCCCAGCCTCCTTTCAACGGTTGTAAAGCCATCAACGATGATCAATAAAGCACGGGGGGGGGACCACCCGCACCCAGCACCCAGCACCCAGCACGGGGGGCCATCCACTAGGCCCGATCGGTTATATGCACCCACCACGCAGAGATTCGTGGTCTTATCTTGCCTGGAATCTTAACCACGGCCAGATTCCAATTCCGGTGTAACAACAGCCACTCCTGTTTTCGGTCTCGGTTTCGGTTTTTTTTTTGGTATGGATCAGTCACTGGCTTATCTTGTGTAACCATCACGTACGATGGGACCGTTCCTTATCCTCCATCTGACTGGCCAACACTCGAAGCGTTTCACAGTCCAGCATGATCACCACTTCTCTGATGAAATTCCCACCGTTGATCGTCAGGCTTTTTCAGGTACCAAAAGGGCGATCCATAGAATCACACAGAAGGAGGAGATTTTCACTCGGTCTACTCTGACTCCTCTCGGCCTGACGTCATCCACTTCGCGGGGTTGATACAGGCCTTGAGAACTGCTGCTGCTGGTAGGCTGGAATTATCGTTGACTCTTCAATTGTTCTTTGATTACTCTTACAATATACTAAGCTGTTTTTTTTCAAAGCAGTCTTGCCAAAATCGTACATAGCCACCACCATAGTTTCAAAGGCCCAGTAGTTCATCCAAAAAGTCTTCCTTTTCTTTTGCCAAACTGCCCATACTCCCAGGATTTTCACCGTTTGATTTACCATTGTCATAGACCGCCTTCGTACCGGCTGTACCGTGCCCACTTATAAGCGTATCGATGTCAAACGGATCCTTTGCTGGCACTGCCGTATTTGATCCTCTCACTTTCCTCTCACCAACACTCAGATTCTCAAATTCCAAAAGATCCACAAGATCCTGATCAAAGTTGGACACATCTTCCTTGGTACCGTTCATCCTCTTTGCTTCACTCTTAAAGATACCTTTCAAAACAGCATCGTACTCTCCTCCTCCATTCCTCCTTCCAGAATCCAGCTCAATCACTCTGGATCCCTTTGCCGGTTTGTACACTGCCTGTGGAGATCCCAACGTTGATTTCATCGCACTCAGATACTTCTGCCTGTTGATCTTCTCCTGTAGTTCAAAGTACTCCTGCCTTTCCTCTTCTGACAAGACCCTGGTCCTGTCTCCATCCTCATCTTTACTCCGAACATCGTCATCATCATCGGGCGTCCAGTTCAAAAGATCCGCCGTAGTCATGCTCGAGGCTGTCTTGGGTCTGGTGTTGGGTATCTCTCTTGGAACTTCCAGGCCAACCTTCTTCAACCTGTCTCGCACCAGTCTTGCCTGTTCTTGCTCCAGTTCTATCTGGATGTCCTCTAGTCGCTTCTCCTCTGCCAACTCTTCAGGATCCTTCGGTATGACCATATCTGCCTCAAGATCATCCTTGAATCTCCACGAGTTGGCCTCCAGTCTCTTCTCTTCACTCCTTTCCTGTTCTTCATCCCCTTGTAAACCACCAGATTCACCCTCACCAGCAGTGTCCTCATCAGATGTGTTCTGATCGGTCTTTGCAATGCTGTCGCCCTTCCCACCTTCGTTCACACTCCCTTCTGCTTTCGCCTTGACACCTTGCTTTCTCAGATGGTTTTTCTTGGCCTTGTATTTCCACTTGTCATTATGAAGAACCATGGCTGGATGGTGGTACCGTCATCTATGGCTGTCAACATAGATACTCCTTCTGAAAAGATCTGTGTGATGGTAAATATAGCATAAAACTGGTGTATACCACACTGCCTGTTTTGCCGCACTACTATAAAATTTCACCTTCTACACCGGCGTGCCAAATTTTTACGCTCTAAATTACTACTGTTGGAATCTTTCACTTGCTACCACTCTTTAAAACGAATATAAGTAAACTGTTGAATATTAGATGTAAAAGTTTGGAACGAATGACAGATGGCATTTGAAGGAGCGTTACACCAAGAAACCTTCAATCTAGTGAAGATCCCCATCACTACACTTCAAAACTGCTCAAAACAAACAGAAAACAATACAAAGGATAAATCGAATAGAAATCAAACCAATGGGCGCACGTGTTGGATCTGTGATGAGACGATCAAAAGCTTAAACTTTTTCATCGCTCACGGCATAGTGCTGGACTTGATCACCGTTGCTCACAATGGCATCGATAACTTCGTCCTCGTTCTCAGGCGTAACCAGATCCTTCTGGTCAATGTTGGTCTTTGGACCGCTATAAATCTTGTGTGCATATATGTAGAACCAACAGATGGACATGAACATGGACCCCCAGTAGACAACAACGGTCCAGTTCATCATGTCCGGAGTGTTGTCGGCACCCCTGTACTGCGGGAAGTTCAAGATTGGAATCATCAAGAGAACAAACGCCGTGGCAATCCAACCGGAAAGATCGGAGAACCTACCCAAGTGCCATGGACCCTTCTTGAACGTGTGTCTGGCATACGTGATTCTCAATAGGGTTGGAACCGTGAACGAGAGGAAAGAGCCAATGGCACCAACGGAAAAGATGGCATCAATTGGGGTCTCACCACCAAACATGAGGAGCAACAAGAGTTGTCCAATGAACCAGTTGGCCCAGACCGCATTGACGGGAGTCTTTGTGATTGGATTGACAGAGGCCCAAAGCGGAGAGAGTGGGAAACATCCATCCCTCGAGTACGAAAACAACACTCTGGAAGCAGCAATCATACAGGAGAAGGACATGGCAAACGCTAGAATGATGGCAAACGCAGTCAAACAGATAACCCTGTCTTCGGTCATGATCTGCGCCAAGAACGAGACGTAGGGTTGTCCCAACTCGTCATTGACGGCATCATCAACAGAAACAATGGTGAATGCCATGGCCAACTGGAAGACAAATCCAATGACACCACCCATACTGGCCGTTAGCACAATGGCCACGGGAGTGGCCATCTGGGCATTTTCGGTCTCCTCACAAACGTGGAACGGAGAGTCGTAACCACTCATGATCCAGATCAAAGCCATGAAACTCATCAAGATTGCAATTCCATCTGGCCATTCGGTAAAGTTGTCAATGGCCCAAGCGTAACTGTTGTCGTTGAACCTTGGTAAGCCTTGTTCCACCCTGTTGTTACCACCTAGAATGACAACGAAGGAGATGAACAAAAAGATCAAGTTGAATGCTGTCGAACAGGCATTGATCTTGGCAATCCAAGCGGTTGGAGCAGAGGCAATAATGGCCGAGAAGAAAGTGACAGCCATTGTCAACAAGTAGGTCTGGCCGTTGGTTGGATAGTAGTCTGGATCTTTCAAAGTCTTCAAGGCCAATATCATGGAGGCACAACCCCAAGCAACCGATGGGGCACCGGTGACCTGGACGAAATAGTTAGACCAGCCAACAAACCAGGACAGGATGGCCTTGTACTTTGGAGGGGCAAGCACGGCAGTGGCATAGTACAATCCACCAGAGGTTGGGAAGGCACTGGCAATCTCACCCATGGAACAGGCAACAGCCATGACACCAACCATACCGATGAGATAACCCCAGGTGATACCTGCATTACCAACATAGGCCAACGAGTACCAAAGCGTCGAGGCGATCGAAGGTAGTAGACCCAAGACTGAAAAGGAAACACCAAAGGTGGTCCATATGTTGAACTCTCTGTTGAACTCTTGCTTGTAACCCAAGGCCAAGATGACTGCTTCGTCACTGTCAACCGCATGATCAACAATGATCTTTTGACTCCTGTTGGAAAGAACCGAAGTCACGTTGATCTCATCCACCGATATGACGGTTGCCGTTGATCTCACGGGGTCAATGTTAGACATGTCTGAAGATAATATGAAGTTCGAAGTGGCAACTGCAATGATCCGAGTAGTTTTTGTGCACTACAGAGCAGTATACCTATACATTACGGTGGTTCGAGCAGGACAAGAAAAATCAAAGGAGAATTCTTACAAGATATATATATGGGACAAATTCACTTGTCCTCCTTGTCGCTTTTCTCTCCTACGCTATCTCAAGCTGATTAGAAATTGTTCACTGGAGACAATAGGCAGCCTATTGTTCAGCCGCATTGTTTGATGCCTCATGCAGCGTCACAGGAAGACGCTGATAAAAGAGCCAGTTGCGCCGCTAGGCATTTGTGCAGCCACCGCTAACTCATCTCAAAGTTTTGAATTATTTCATCTATCTTTTATTTTTTTTCCTTTCCTCTTTACCCCATGATTCATCTAAAAGAAGAAGGTGAAGCAAAGGCTTCGGCAAGAAGCCTGTGCTAGCGTTCACTTCCAATGCTGGATCGGTATTGATTGCTCTAGATCGATAAGGGGTCAAGTCTGAATATCCATCTCTTGGGTCGTCTCTCTAATCCCCAAGAGTCAACCAGTTCTCTTTTCTTCTTTCTAGTGGTGCTAATCAGTCCAAGCTCTACCTATTTTTACTGTTTTTATGTATGAGGCTACTAACGAGCTTTGAACTCGGGGTTCGGGCAGGCAACATCCTCACTGATCATAGTTAAACAGAGTCTTATCAAATGCCGACTGGCGTCATCAACAAGGCTCCTCGAGGTTGTCGCCGTGCTCATCCGTAGCGACATTCCATCCAACAACAAAACCTGTCTATATATCGTCATTCGATGGAAACACCTGCTGAATCAAACATGAACCCCTTCTTCTCACTCCCAAAGACTGGTCAATGTCAGCGGCTACGGGGCTTATTTTTAGGGTTGGCCATATCTACAATACCGCATCTGCTATTTTCGTTCTCCTGCAGAAAACGTCAAAGCCAACGCTTGAACAGCTGTCTGAAATCTCTTGTGCGGCACAAGAGATTCCTCACCGTTCTCAATTAGGAAAGTGTAAGGAGGTTGAAGGTGTCCATCAGGATGGAGTTTACTTTATCGAGTGACCAACTGTTGTTTGTGATTCTTAGCGCGTGCAATGAACAGATTTCAGCAAAGAAGGGCCAGCTTCGTATTGATAATAGGCCAATGTATCGAGTTCGGCAGATAGTTGATGGTGATGGCTGGCTTATCTTCATGATGCTCTTGCTGGCTCTCGTGTAGTCAACTTGAAATGTTCCGTACTTGACTCTTGCCTACCGCTGGAGTTACCTTAGTGCCCAACTGTTTCACAGTTTGTTCAATGATGAACATACTGGGTCATAGAGTACCGTGGCGAGAGAGAGAGAGAGACCAGTTGCCACTAGTATATGTAGAGCTTGATCAGAATGTCACTCCAATGATTAACCAGCGTCACAGTAACAGGAGCAAACAACGGCTAGATCCGCTCTGAAAATTGCACCTTCCCAAGATGGAGATAAAAATGGCCATCGAATGCTTGCCGCGGTGGGTTGCTGCATGCGTCTCTATCTGTGCCTGTTAGCTTGGCACGTCATAACCGAAGTGGTGCCGCTGTAGGTGTCAAGGAAGACCCCCTTGTTTCTATCACTAGCGGTTGGCTTTACAGCAATCTTTATCAATCCAGTAGAGCAACGACAACTAGACTCGAAGTTGATGAAAGCATTGGCATGGTTGTCAGGATAAACCTCGAGTTTGAGATAGGAATTTTCTCTTGCATTAGTGTGACACGCTAGAGCGGACGCCGCATCGCAATTATTACAGCAGAGCGATCGATGCCTTATGGGACGAACTCACATGAGCAGATATATAACCCTTTTACCAACAGCTACAACAGCTCCTATTGATTCACCCCGAGACAAACAAGTCAGTGAAGTATAGTCAAGGTAAAACCTATTATTACAGAGCGGTCGGTGGTTCAAATTGTACTTCAATGAGACGCACTTCGTTTGGGTCTATCTAAAAACGTTAAAATTGTCTCTTTCCTAATCAACATTGACTGACTTATTCCTCTCATTTACATCCAAATATGTTTCCTACTAATTAGCATCCCCTCCTTCCATCCCGCAAAGAGTTTGAGGCAATGTACTAAAGTTGAATAAGAATAAACACAACAACTTGACGGATGCTGAAGAATTGGAGGCCAATGTTTCCTTTCCCCAAGATGCCAATCTTACCTTTCCCCACAAAAAGGGTACAACAATGGCATCGCTGAGTATACATATCGTGAAGATTCGGACATTTCGATTCTATTGATAGTTGCAAGCTTGTTGGCTGGCAAAGAGCCAAACTTTAACGCCCCCAGTGGAGAAAATATTTCAAGGGGTCAATAGAATAGACGATGAATTGGTATCTGTATTCCAATGGCAAAGCAAGTCATTTCTGCTCACCACCGGCTATGAAGCACCAACCATTCAACTGATGAAGTATACCTGATGAGCCGAAGGATATTCTGCTCTTCACAAAGGGTGTTTGGATTTCAGAGCGAAACAGAGACATAGGGTGAGTCTCAAGTCAACATTTGGCTGCCCATTCTAAATTAAAATATTTCTCAATGCCCATCAGAAGATCTCCAACTTTACAGCTTTAACGTGAACTCCCGTTGAGTTCAATTGCTGTTTTGACGACGTTTCATTGTGGCTTCAAGGGCTGGCAACAGGTCATGAAGTCAAATGCACATTTACAAAGTCAACGTTGACAAAGAAGTCACATTCAAACAACAATTCGAGAACCGTTGAGACCATGAAATACTCTACTTGTAGCTGAGGATGATATAGAGCTTAGAACCATTCTACCCTAATGCTGCTGCTAGATTGAAATCTCAAAATAGCAAGTTGACACTTGTGAATGGACTCCCAATTTTGAAGCTGTAAAATGAACCCCATGTCAATTTTTCATCAACGTGGAATTGTGTCGGTTGAAATAGTCAATACCAAAAGTTCATACTGATGTTACTTTGATTTTTTTAGAAAATTCTTAGAGTACTCTCAGCTATTTTTTATGTGGCTGATAGAATTCAACAGCTTGAAGCCAAAATAAGTGGACAGGTATTTAGACCGCTTTCCATAAATTATTCTACTAACTGTTGATACAAGCTAAAACTAGAAAGTCCATTAAGTGGTAACCGGGTAATGGTTCCCCCTTTTTTGTAAAATTTTCTTGTAAACCAGACTGGTTTGAAGGACAAGTCTGAAACTTCAAAATAGAAAATAATCATCAAGCGGCTTTGCGGCGGGCCCTGAGGCGGCATGGCGGCATGGCTCTGCGGCAACCCTTGCTCGACTGTCAATTTACATATACGTGTCGCTATTAAGTATGGACACAGCCTTGATTTTGGATTTATTTTTCAAACTCGTTTCGAATCGAGGGTCTAATCTTGCATGGTGCGGCTCAAGTGCAACTCTGCGGCTCATGCGCGGATAAATTTGAGCTCTGTACCTGCAATGTTTGTTAATAAGTCAATAAAGTTGGTTTGTTAATAAGTCAATAAAGTTGATTTGCTGAAAGCATCCAATGAATTTTGTTCTGATGAATGTTGTTTGGAAGCAATCACTAGAAGGTCCGAAATGTGGAGGGCATATTTTGCCCGGTAGATTAATATATTAGCGCGTGCCTCCCCCCTCCATCTCATCGCGGCAGCCCCGTGACGATATACGAGCCTTCTACCTAGCCTACATTCGAGCATGCACCACTAAGCTGCCAGCCACCACTCCCAATTCTCATCTTTCAGTAGTAGTATCAACTTCAAACAAACTCCATCTAAAGCAAAATGGGCAAAGTGTTCAAAGACAGTTTCGTTATCCATTCCAGCATATGTCTACCAGTACGAGACCCTTCCAATAGTTTTGGAGTCTCAGCAGTGCACAAATTGCACAGCCGTAAATTTAGCTGTTCCCTTAGATCTTGAGAGAGCGCTGTTTAGAGACAGCTATGAGCACCGGCATTACATTATCAAAAGTTTCACCCACAAAATCCTTCTATTTTTCAACCTCAAAGACAACGTTTAATCCTGTCAATTGCATATAGCTACTGTCTTGCCTTTGTTATACAACTCGCTAAGGATGGAAGACAGAATGGGGTTATTCAGAGACATTGGTGCCACAGCATCTCCAATCCCCCACTCAATCTTGAACCACTGGATAGTGAAATCACTCGAAGTGAAGTTTCACTCTCAAGTGACTATTGAGAAGTCACAGCTAGGAGGATACGGACTATTTTTTGACGGCAATAATGAGGAATCAACAGAGACCACCGGGGAGCCAATTGAGTTGCTTCGGATCCCTCAAGAATCCAAGTTCAACATTTACACTATCCAGTCCATGATATCACGGTTCGATTTCACCTCACAACAGAAGGAGACAATTAGATTAATCTTGGCCTTCTATTGTCCTTCCAATTCAAGTTTGAACGAGACCAAAATATTGACCGCATACATAATAGCATTCTATGTTCTTGAGAAACAGTCCAGCGTAGCCGAGCCCGACGTTGATGAGGAGAAGATCGATCAACAGTCATATCCACAGTTACCAGACCAAATAAGAGTCTACCTTCAAGTACTCCTAACAACCCCAATAGCAACCGCACTATCAGATGATCCAATAATACTAGAGTCACTCCAGGAGGAAAAGGTTTCGAGACAACTTGCAAGAGGTAATTTTTTCTTTCAGATGATGTTCACAAACCTCGGAACGGTTGCCGATCTATTACAATTCATCGATTCTGAGTTTGGAGTCTCTGCTGTAGAGAAAGACATTGTCCAGTTAATTGAAGCTGTAAAGTCTAGGACGTTAGAGATTCCCAGGAGACTGGAAGCAGAAGATGAAGAGGGAAATGAGGATTATGTCACTGATGTTACTCTAGTTCCTGTTCTGGATTTTGTCAACCATGGATCTACTCAAGCAGATGAAGGTGAGGATTTGGATCCTAGTGGTCGGAAAAATGCTTGGTTTGATGTGGATCCAGAAACTTCTGATATTGTACTTATGTTTGAAGAAGATGGAATCTATGAAGACTCAGAGCAAAGGAAAAAAGAGGTTCTGATCTCCTACTCAAAGGTTGAAGAGATCAATCACTTTTACTACAATTACGGGTTTATTCCTGGGTATATGATCGCTTCAGCGTCCACAATGACCGAAAAAAATGAAGAAATCCCAGAAGATGACTCCCAAGTTAAAATTTTTGAAGTACCATTTTGGGGATACAATTATCATTTGAGAGATGAAACAGGAGCAATTGAGCAAGAATTTGACCCAAAAGAACTCAACGAGACCATTTACAAGCTGGGCCAGTCGAGCAACTTGATGTTTCTGCTAACCTTCGACAGATTCGGGAGAATTGATACGATCAAACTTAATCTCTTTAGAAATTTCTCATTCTTGGCCTTGACTAAAGATTTGGATTTGTCAGAATTTGAATTGGCAGAGAATGACAGCAATAAAGACATTGATCATGACGAAAAAAAACAAGAATTTGGGTCACACATGGATGACATACCAGACATAATGTCACGCACAAGCCATGAAACGGTCAATCGAGCATTATTCAAGCTTTTATCCATCTTTAATCTGTTTTCAATTTCACAGAAGATGAGACTCAAGGAGATACAGTCTTTACTAGTCAAAGAGTTTGAGCCATCGCAGGACAAGACAAAAAATATGGACACTATTATACAGTTTCAGATTGATTTTTTTACAAGGTATACAGAGCTCTATGACCTAGCAACAAAAACGATGAGCGATGCTGATGAAGATGATGAGGAGGACGAAAGGTCAATGGCATACTTTGAATTGCTCATGGGACCTGGCGATAGTGATCCCGAGTGGTCAAGTGCGGAAATGTATCCAATATTCAACTTTGAGACTGAAGGTGAAGAGCACGTGAAAGACGTCACAGCAACTACCAATGAACTTGAGAAACTGAGCATAAACTAAGGATCAAGTATTGAACGACTAATAGCCACATTCCCTCCCACGAATATTAACAATCATGTACGCAATAACTGTAGTGACCTAATCTTGTAATCCCTTCGTATCGAAATTCAGAGCAGTACAAACATGCTTCCCACCCCATTTTCTCAGTACCATTTGAACCTATCTGGCCCACAGACACCGATGAGGTACTGACTCTTATCAACAATCTTGAAAGCCCCGCTTACCCCATCCAATCCAAGCAAACCCAAATTTGGAACGTTTGACACGATGGAGTCTATGAAAATATCTTTGTCACTCGTGGGCACTCTAATTATTGCTCCGTTATCAGGAGATAGCTTCAACAAGTCAAACTGGATAGCTTCACCCATGGTACCATAAAACTCCTTGAGTGATGTCGAGATTAGCGCTTTCCACGACACCATATCAATTCTTGGAGCATCTTCCACCAGTATAGTTGGATCTATTATTCTGAAATATGTTGAGGAAAGTTAAGAAAGTAAATTAGTTAGTACCATTGATGTCATAATTTTGGCATGATCTGTTTCACCTTTGAAAAACTTTCCACTTACAGCTTGACTGATAGGTAGTACCATTCAGGGTGTTCAATTTTCACACTCCAGGTGGTATCAGCCCCCTTTTCTACCTCCATGGTGTTCTCTTTATCGGGTGATGAGATAGTACAAGGTTTATCCACTTTATCTGCAAAGACTTCCAGTTCGATTCGATTGTAATTTACATCTAGAGAGCTTTTATTCACGGTATGTACCACTCCAAGTGCGAGAGCAAAGCTTTATTCACTGCCTTGAATAACAGGCCATGCATGATAAGGCGGGTTAGAGGTCAACTGTTGAAATAATCAACGATGAAGATAATGTCACCAACTCTACCGGTCTACGTTTATTTGTTTCATCTGTATATACTTCAATAAATAGCAGTCAATTATAACTAAGCAAGATTAAAAGTGAGGGGAGGGAGAAAATACATACAGCACTATAAAAATCGTGGCTGCCAGATTCAGGCAGAAAGAGCGGCCAAAGCAGCCTTAGCGGTACTAGCAGCAGAAGCAGGGTTAGGACCAGTGACAACTCTACCATCAGTAACGGTGAAATCGGCAAATGGTTCAGGTGGAGCAACGTAGGTAGCGCCGACAGCCTTGCCAATGTCTTCACAAGTCTTCAAACCTTCCTTTTTAATGATCTGGGTCAAGTTCATCAAATCCTCACCAACATCAGTGAAAGCAGTTATCTTCTTACCCTTGACTAGGTACTCACCTGTTGATTTGTCTTTCAAGTTGGCGAAAATGGCTGGGCCGTGACAGACAGCAGCAACGATACCACCCTTAGCGTAGATAGTGGAAGCAATCTCTTGCAATCCAGAGGCAGTTGGGTAGTCGTACAAAGTGGCGTGGCCAGCCGAAGCGAAAAAGATTTGGTATTCGGATGGATCAATGTCGGATGCCTTCTTGATGGCAGCAAACTTCTTGTTGATGGCGGCTGACTTGTCGTTGTGTTCAGTGATGTCATCTTGCGTTAGGAACATCTCGTTGATGCTGTGTTCGTCAATGCCAAAGGTACCGGTCTCAGAGACAAAGTCAACTTCGTAACCGGCCTTGGTGAAAACGTGGTAAGGATGAGAAGCTTCCCCGTAGAACAAACCGGTCTTTGCACCGTCATCGTAGAATGGGGCAAAGTGGGAGGTGATGGCAACTAGAGCTTTCTTTGGTGCGGCAGACATGGTATGTAAGAATATGTGTGTATTGTTAACAATTGATTTGTGGAATAATTCAAGTGATTCAAAAACCTCAAGTTTCAAAAATCCAATGAAAAATATGGGGATGAGGTTGAATTTATAAGATTCTGTCTGGACCTCCCTTCACAAAAACCGCAAGGGTCAACTCAAAGAGAAGAGAATAGAAAACCGTTGAAGCGATACTTTTACCTTACGAGCCGGTCACCTTCCCAATGTAGTAATGTGCGGCTTAATATATAACTGCGTCGATGTAACGTTGCATCACAAACGGATGCTACATTAGGTAATCAGGGATGCACGGAATAACTCCGAGGAAGATCGGCCTGCTGCCTGATTGAATGGATAGGGAACGAGATCGAGACTATTAACATGCTTGGCTGGATAGAGAGACATATGGCATGGAAGAACAGTGAGATGATCCGGCTTGGCTTATCAATCACCAGTTTTTGACTGTTCATACAGAATGTCAGTGTAACAATCACACTCGGTGCATCGTCACTGTCGAGATTTACATGTGTTAGAAGATTCTCAAATAACAATACCTACCGGGAAGCCAGTTGCTATCACTGGAAAAGGAACTGTCGCAGTGTCTGAGTAATTCCTTGTAGTTAAATCATTCATTCGTATATATATTGGTGAGAAAGCAGTAGATTGATCATTACAAAACGAACACAGTTCTATTACTGTGTGACAAACAAAGAACGTGGAGCAGTCTATTTATAAACGGCAGACACACATGTATAGCTCAAGCCAATGGTTGAGGAGCCTTCAGTGCAACAGCACTGTCCTCAGCCAACTCTGGTTCTCCAAACTTGGTGAAGGTAATGTACCCATTGTTACCCAGGGTGTAGAATAGTGATCTATTGTACGGAGTCAAAGTTTGATTGTTCTTCAAACGGGAGACCAAATCTGGGTTCGATGTGTAATAACGAGATGCACCAATGATAGTCCTATCGTCTGCATCAACTGTCTCTTTCAAACTGGTATAACCATCATCGTGCAAGAAAGCACCCGAAGTTAAAATGATACCTTTCCAGATTTCTTTTTCCCAGGAGGTGTTGAACACTCTTGTATCGGTAGAGTCGGTATTTCCTTGGACTCTTGGCTCGACGAGCGAAACATAGGCAATCTCTTTGCCCTGTTGACGTCTATTTTCCAGTTGGCTTAAGATGTAGCCAAACTGGGCAATCGGATGAACCTGTGGCGAATCGACACCACCCGCACCCTGGAACTTGGCGTAAGGTGAGAGTCTAACGGCGACATGTTCGGCACCAATTGCTTCGATTAACAGATCAATAGTTTCCAAGAGGAATCTTGCTCTATTTTCGATGGAACCTCCATACTGATCTGTTCTATCAACGTTGATGACTTCTTGGATGAACTGATCTAGCAAGTAACCATGAGCAGAATGGAGTTCAATAATATCAAACCCCGCTTCTTCAATGACCCTCTTTGCAGCGGCAACGAAATCCTTCTGCATCTGTTTGACCTCTTCCGTTGTCAATGCATGAGGAACATTTTCTTCATTCGCAGCATCTAATGGTAAACTTGAAGCTCCGACCAACTTCAATCCTCTCTCCCTTGTGACCTTCGGATCGGCCGTTCTTCCAAGGTTCCACAACTGTAAGGCGATGCTCGAACCCTTATCGTGAACAGAATCAACTATGGTTTTCCATGCTTTGACTTGTTTCTCCGAGTAGATCATTGGTACACGTTCGTAAAGGCCCATCTGAGGGGCACCAACGGTAGCTTCAGTGATCAACAAGCCGCCATTGTTTTCAGCACGTTGAGTGTAGTATTCTAGCATTGAATCTGTTGCGACATGATCTTCAGTGTTGCGAAATCTTGTTGTTGGAGCAAAAACCAAACGGTTTTTGAGTGTGACGGGGCCAACTTTTATTGGCTTGAACAGGTTTGTCTCTGAAAGTGGCTTTGAAATGGTCATTCTTTCCAAGTGTTTTTTATCTATTATTGATGGTCGTTCGTTTGTTTGCTATACTGGAATATCAATATAGCAACATGAAGAAATGATGAAGAAATACTAGAGGATGGATTGTGGAGTGCTTATATATGAAATCAGATGTTGAATATTGTCTTGGGAAGGATTGTTCATTAGTAATTACACCGCCCCTTAATTAGCTTTTGGTGGATTCTCTGGATCTTAGCTCTGTATATCACGTGCATTTCATGTCTTCAGGAGTTGCTGAATATCAATATCCGTTGACGTAATAGCAACTATACATCAAGTGCAAGTGCAAAGTGCAAATTCATCAGGTATAAGTAAGCAGCAGGTAAACAGACAACAGTGCGAAGCACGAAGTACGAAAGGGTGAAATAAGCAAATTCGCTGTTCGCACTTCGGCACGGCTGTAGCTGTTGTATTCGCTACGGCTCGGCTCAGTAAGAAACCTGGCGTTGAACCGAAGAGTACACGTAAATGTGGCATTTTTGCATTTCGATTGGTGATGGTTAGATGAAATAATAGAGACAAATTGGGAGAGTTCAGTGGAATAAACCATGTTTTGAGCATTTGTAAGGTTGAATGAAGCCCTATTTTGACAGCCATTGCAAAGATGGGCATCAATCAACTACAAAACCAAAACAGTCTATCGTGATAGCAATCACAACTACAGTCGAGACATTAGTCAACTATTGAAACTTACAATGGGCGCTAAATGATGCACATTATGTGCGGGAAGTAGGGAATAATGAAGCTTAATTTTTCAATCAACCCCATCCTAAAACCAAATCCGTAATCATACTTTTTATATAGAGCCAACTGGGGTTGTTTTGCACTCGATATCCGACCATCACTTATAATTCATGATTTCCAAGTAGGGCGTTGTGCCTTTCAGTCTCCCAATGACACACGTTCCAGCATAATTCAGCACCATCATATCATCATGAAATACCTCGAAGCCATCGGTGACGTCGCTACCGGCATTCTTAACTATGGACTCCAAGCCACCGGGGTGTCTCTCGACAAACTTGGTAACATCCAAAACGACATTCTTGAGCACTATCCAGTATGATTCACGGGTCTTGTGAGACTCGACTTCCTCCATAGTATACTCGTTATCTGGAATCTTGAACGGAATGTATTCTGATCCGTCAGTTTGCAGCGTGTGTTTCTCGTTTCGGAGTGAAGATCTATTTGGAACAGGCGACTTAGTAACAACCTTGTGTTCACCATTCAAATGACCTCCGATCATACTAAGTCTATCCTTGGCCCTCTCAACAGTACCGGGGGAATTGGACAACCTGCTCAAAAGTAATCTAGCAGCAGATGAGGCAGCCACCCTTGAAAACGTCACACATGATAACAACGAGCTCCCCACGATCATACAGTGGCCATGCACACCACCAACTGACTCTCCAGCAGCATAACATCCGGGTAGGCCATGAACTGACATGTCGTTGGGAGATGCCCTGATACCGCCTAGGGTGGCTAACACCGTGGGAACTATTCTAAGTACGATGAAGGCGGAACGTGGATCGAAATCAGTAGCAACTGTTAAAATGTTTCGTGTCAACTGTCTTGAATCCTCAATCTGTAGTACGGTACAGAAATGCCCTATCGAGTTGAACGTCTTAGAGTATCTTGTCATCAGGGCTCTCAAGTAG
Organism: Ogataea rishiriensis; assembly: GCA_030569615.1. Taxonomy (NCBI): domain Eukaryota; kingdom Fungi; phylum Ascomycota; class Pichiomycetes; order Pichiales; family Pichiaceae; genus Ogataea; species Ogataea rishiriensis. The sequence continues at coordinate 80,134 of JAJMLH010000001.1, read as the reverse complement.
GGAAATTTGGACTCAACGTTTTGAAGAATGAGATAATTTTCTCCTTGCTTTGATTGGACTAGCTTGCGGCATAATTGCTTGTTTGAGTATTGCTCGCTTGATGCATCAATCACCAACTTCCCACTCTTGTTGATCACTAGACCATGATGGATAAGAAAGTCAGGAGCCACAGTGGTATTTCTATTGGCAACTGCATATTCTTCGGCTGCATCGAAGGGAATCAATCCAGTAGGTACCACTTGATAATCGTCCATGTTTGTCAACGATGCACCATTTTTTTCCAAGAGTTGTACTGTGCTGCTCTTGGCTGTAGAGACACACGCTGTGAAGTATTTCGATAGATCGGGTCTATGATGGGCAATAACGTCCAATGAGCTTCCAAATCCACCAGTGGTTAAAATGATAGGACCGTACAACGATATCACGGATGACGACCCTGTTCTCTTGAGCTCGATTCCTTCTACGTTTCCATCCCCGCTTTTGACAAGCCCAGCCATTTCGTGGTCAAGTAAAAGCATATATCTGTCTGGCCACTCTTTGCACTTGTCTTTAATTTTTTCGTAAAGTCGAGATACTAATATAGGGCCAGGCAAACCATGAGAGAAGGAAAGTGTTCTTGCGTATGTTGAGCCATCCGTCCTTGTCACTCTTGCAAAGTCCAAATCCCCAACAACGTCGCATAACCATTCGATACTATCAGATGAGGCCTTTCCCAACTTGTTCAAAAATTGCTGCGATTCCTTGGAGATGGAAAGGAGACCTTTGTCTGTGGCTGTTTGCAAGAGGTCCTGCTCAAAGACTTGCTGCGAGTCTAGAGTACTGCTGTCCTTGTTAAGTTTAGGATGGAAGCCGTTTATCCCTGTTGCTGCCTTGACAGAGTTACCGCCAACGCTGGAGTTCTTTTCAACAAGTACGATGTTTGAGCCGTTGAGTATTGATTGATAGGCAGCACATAATCCTGACAAGCCTGCACCAACTATGACTATGGGATTCTTTGGAAGTTGATCATATAAGACTGGTGCTGGGTGTTGCGTGACAGGGCTGCTGATTGACATTATGATAGAACGAGCAAAGAGATGCTCTAGGACTAGACACCGGTGATCAGTCAAATGATGGAGTCCTCCTCTCTTCAAAAGAAGATTTGATGACTAGGAAGAACTGTTCGAGGCTGATGTTGGTATTTCTGTAGCTCTGTAAGGATGATAAAACTAGTTCTGGATGTGAATAGTGAGAAAAGAAGAGGTAATCATAAAACGAAAAATGAGTAAGAACAGAAGAGGGGGTTATAGAGAAGACATGAGATAGGCTTCCCAGATCAAATGGGGAAAGAATAAAAGATATGTAATGGTGCAGAGGTGTGCTTTAAAGATTTTAAAAAAAAAGATTATTTTTCACTTTGAGATCATCTTTTGATTGAAGAGGTTGATTCAAACCTTTTCAAGATGCTAACTGAATAGATGAACACACTATTCATCATATTCACATTTGATCGAATCAGATTAAGACAGCACATATACCATACCCAACTGTGTCACCAATAGAAGTATACAAGATGCTCACGTTTTGCCCCTATTGCTCTAACATGCTAATCATTTCCAAATCGGACACCACACATTCAAACGGATTCTCCTGTCCCACATGCCCCTATGAGTTTCCCATAGTTGGCCTACAGATGTTTGAGCGTAAGGAACTTCCTCGAAAACAGGTGGATGATGTCTTGGGTGGTGAAGGTGCGTGGGATAACGTGGATCAGACCACCACTCAATGTCCTGTTGACAGTTGTGGATTTGACAAGGCCTACTTCTTCCAGTTACAAATCAGATCCGCTGATGAGCCAATGACTACTTTCTACAAGTGCTGTAAGTGTAGTAACCAGTGGAGAGAAAACTAGTCAGATTGAGCAAGCGAGCGACGCAATGGAGAGGAAACAGAAAAGGCATAGTGGACACCTCGGCTTCTGTCTTGGGATAGAAACCCGTTGTGGCTATAGCCTATGTATAATAGTTTTTGCTAGATACTTCATGAGGTGTACCAATATATTTTATCACGATCAAGAAAAATCAGGTGTGTTTATTGCAGTGTAAAGTCATTGAAGACGCTGCTGACACCCAGTATCTTCCTGAGAATTTGTAGTCTGGTGGATACGGTCAGTAGCTTCTGGACCTAGTGGACTGGCCATTCGAGTAGTGGACTTTCACAGTAATGCCAATGCAGGAGAGAGGTTCAAGTGGCAAAAAAAGGATATATGGATATAATATATTTTGGGAAGAATGGAGAGGAGAGAAAACTGGAAAAGAAGCAAATTTTGAGTAAAGGGGAAGAAAGGATGAGTACGATCGAAACATTGGGAGCAACAAATCGACCCAAGGGAAAACCAAACACAAAAAAAGACAGACAACATTTCATACCAATTCTCTATTCCATGCCTTTTGAGCATCAGGAACTCGGCAAAAGAGGCAAGAAAAAGAAAGAGCAGAAGCCAGAGTGGGGAAGAAGAAAAAACACAAGGATCTTCAACGAAATGAAATGCTAAACGGTATACGTAAAAAAGAAAAAGACCAAAGACAAAGGCAAAAAAAAAGAACGAAAAAACACCCACAAGAAAGCGGTAGAAGCAAAGAATTTTTTTTATAAACACCGACCCATCATTGTAATCAACTATCCATCTCACCAAAAACCCCATGATCAACATCGGAATTCAACCCCCGCGTAACGTTTTCCTGTGAGACAGAATCACCGTTCCCACCATTAGCAGGAACGAACCTCTTTCCATGATCGTTCACATCGTCTTCATCGTCTGATCCAACGGCATTTTCGTCGTCGTACTCTGCGTCAGCCTCGCTTATTCTTCTTGGTATGAGGAGTCCATTTTCCCTTCTTGTGTTCAACGAAGATGAGAGGAATCCACCTGCATTCGAACTGTTATTCAAAGGAGATGCGGAAATAGCAGATGTTGCATTTGACTCTTTGAAAGGGGATAACGATGGACGTCTTGACTGTCTGTTTGATGACGATGAAGAAGATAGGTTGAGTAAAGAGGAGGATGGTGGGTATTGTGAAATGGAATTCTTACGTAGCGTTGTCGTGTACATTGGGTTCGTCGTTGTATTTGCTGAAGTTGAAGAGGATATTGTTGTTGTTGAAGAGGATGATGGTGCCATGTTCTGTCCTTTGGCAGGGGTGGTGGTGTTATGGGTAACGTCATCCGATGACAACGGAGATCCTGATTCCGGTTCGTTCGTCGGAGAGTCAATCGACAATAGGCTGTTTTTCTTATCGCTGGTACCGTTTGATGCTGTACCAAAAGTAAAATTTCCCATTTTTTCCTCCTTAATGTTGTTGGTAGCCAATTGTTGCTGTTGCTGTTGCTGTTGCTGATGTAACTGAGCCTGAAGTTTCTGCTGTTGTTGTTGTTGAACGTGCTGTTGCACCTGTTGTGTGAACAGTGGTGGTGGCGTACTGAAAGAGACAGATCTCGAACGGTACCCACCATTCTCAGTAACCGTTCCATTCTCAGTCATACTGCACAATATACTAGCTGCTTCAAGCAACTGAACCTGCTGATGCTTTGAAATCAAAAGTTTTTTCGTCATGTTCCATTCCGGGGTGTGTTCCCATAAATGCTTAGCCAAGGATGATATGTGCTTGTAACCTTTACCACAAGCTTCACATTTTAACTCCTCTTTCAATCTTCCGGTCTCACCTTCTGAGATTCTACGAACGACAAACTCACGGCTTAGCATGGCCTGCTGCTGCGATTGCTGTAACGATTGTTGTGATTGTAGATGCGAATGTATTGGTCCTCCAGTATGTGGAGAAAACGCTGCCGTTGCAAAGGCAGAAGACGATGAAGGAGCTGTTGAAGAGAGCTGATCGTTATATGATGTGGATAAAGATCCATTGATTGAGGCTCCTGTTCCGTTGGAATTCTTGATTGGGATGGTGTATGGAGCTGTCGAGACTGAGGAACGTCTACGCTGAGAAGAGTTGTGGTGGATACCATTGACAACGTTGTTTCCATGAGGAGGAGAGACTTTCCCTAGTGGCTTGGGAGTGCTGTGCAAGTGTGAGACAACATGTCGACGACCGCCATTGAGATGGTTTTGTTGTTGGTGTGATGGTTGCTGTTCAAACGACATAGCTTGTATCTATATATGGAGGGACGGATAGCAGTAAAAAAGACAAAGTTGCTATAGGTTTAGCTTTGTTCTTTTGACTGGTGGTTTGATATGTATAAGGTTCTATGATCTATTGCTTTAGAACTGACATCTAAAAGTGGGAAAAAACTGTATATGTAGCCAAGTCAAATGTGAGTCTGCTGGCCATGTAATTAGGTAGGCCCTTGAAATTTAGTGAGAGATAATCTGTAAAAGAACTAGAGTCGAATCTGATGACAACTTGTTGATACTTCTTCTTATCTGACACAGAGAGAGAGAATGGACACCAAGTGAAAAGGGGGTAGAAACGGTGCTTGTTGGCTGATCGTTGTGGGATGTGTTGGTAGTATGTATGTATCTATGAATATACAGGTTGATTGTTCGAAGTTGAGGTACAGTCTATCTATATATACCGACTAAATCAAATCCTATTTCCAATGTTTTAGCTCTGTAGAACCTACTCATTGACACCAACCTTGTTGTTAGAAGAGGACAGCGACGGGTATTCAAGGAGTTGGTTGCTACTACTGCGTTCTCTCTCTCTCTGCAATCCTAACACACTCAAAAAAAAATAGCTCCAAACTCCAAAATAGAATGAAAAATTTAAAATAAAAAAAAAATTGGAAATTTTTTGATGGTTTGGGGTCGTGTATCTGTATCAACAGGACAGTAGTGTGTGCAGTGTTGTGTTGTGCTGTGTGGTGCTGTGTCACGTGGCGGCCTTCCATGTTATCTGTATATCTATAGTTGAAAGGTAAACAACCAGCATCTTCTCTATCTACTTGACAACAGCTAGAATGGCAACCAGTCGAATCTCAAGTTGTCATTGAAATGGTGAATCAACTCGACATGCAGGACAATGATGTTCTGCGATCTAAATATGAGTCATTCTCACAGGAAGAACTGATCGAAAGACTGATAGAGTTTGAACTCGAATTCACAGCCTACCAAAAGGAATCCAAAGAATTGGAAGACTTTCTCGATGCCGAGCTTGATGATTCATCAAAGACGGTAGATAGCTTACGTCGAGATATTGAGTTGAAAGATGAACAGATAGAGAAGCTGACCAGGGAAAAACTGGATCTTATGAGATCTTCAAACGAGAAGAACGATCAACAAACTTTACAAATACAGGAGCTTGAGGCCAAAGTGACCGATTTAGAGATCAAACTTGTTGAAAACGAAGTGCTCAACGATTCAATGGAATCCAAACTACGAATATCTGAGCTCAACCTTTCGAACGAAAGGGATCAGCATAATGAAAGCATCGAAAGATTGGCACTTCTAGAGACCGAATACACTGGATTCAAACAATCCGCTGCAAAAAGTTACAGATCTGTAGCGTTACAAGTTGAAGAAAAAGATCAACTGATCCAAGAACTAAAGAGGAAGTGCCAACAGTTTGAAAAAATCACGAAGCTCATAACTTTGAACAGGAACGAGATAAAATTCTCAAAATTCCAAACTCCTCCAGTTGCTGAAATTGATGATCCATAAATCACCAACTGTACAATACATCAATGGAAAGCGTGGGCTTTCCCCTTCCCCTTGCGCATCTCATCAAGAAAGGCTAGGCAGTTATTGCATGGTTTAAACTCTCACGGGTAATTTCAACAGTCTCAGTTTGGCGTTCCACTTTTATAATACAATCCAGTGGACAATATGGGTTTCTTTCTCTCTGTCTCTCTCTCTGTCTCTCTCTCTGTCTCTCTCTCTCTGTCTCTCTCTCTGTCTATTTTTTTTGTCGGCGTCTAATTCAAATTTTGGAAAAGAAAGCCAAGGAGTTGTAAACTCTGTCCTAAAATGTAAAACTGGGTAGTCTTTAAAAATAACTTAGTTCATTCGCCGAAGATGCATGCATCCATTAAAAATCATTCACTTCGTGTTTGAAATCAATGAATAGAACGTGTTCCTGAGAACATCGATAGATGCTGCATCTTCCAGAAAAGAAGGATAACTATTCATTCTGGGGAGGCGCTGCTATTATGGCTGCTGCTCCCCGTCGGTCACCTGGAGGCTGTGCGAGGGCAAATGCCGGCTGGCTGCACAGAACTGCAGGACGCAGCTCAGTCGCCGGGACGTGAAACGTGGCAGTCAAACCTCGATCAATACCGGTACTCACCTCCAGATTCTAATTGATAAATGAAGTATACACCGAACTGTCCACAATGACACTTCAACCTGAGATCCCACATCTTACAACTCACAACAACGAACAGCAGCCCAGCCTAACAACCATGCTGACAGAACAACAATACCGATAGAATACAGGCGCAGGCTTCCCCTAGGCACGGCACGAGCCATTGTCGCCTGGCTAAGCTCCCTCCCCGAGCGTACAGCCGCAGCGGCATAACTGTATCAGTTTCCCCAACCCAAATTTCATGTTGGAATTCCAAAACAGCCCTGTCACCACAGCGATTCTCGTATAAATACATCCACGTTTTCCATTTTCCTGCTCCACTGATCCCCACATCTAATTGCCACTCAACTTTTCAACCTTCAATTGAACTCATTGACGTGTCTGAACAATTTCAATTGATCTTTACTCATACATACAAGCCACATAATGTCCGCTAACGATTTCTACAACTCAGGTGAGCAAGGCGAATACAAGCCAGAACAACAGCAACAACAACAGCAAGGTACTGGTGAAGATGGTGAAAGGGGCCTACTGTCCACCGTTCTAGGTGGTGCTGCCGGTGCTTACGGTGGTTCAAAGGTTTCTTCCAACCACTCCACGCTGACTGGTGTCCTGGGTGGTCTTGCCGGTGCCGTTGCAGCAAACAAGATTGAAAACGGTATCGAACACCATCAACAGAACAACCAATATCAAGGTGGTCAAGGTGGTCAAGGTGGTTACGGTGGTCAAGGTCAAGGTGGATTCGGCGGTCACCAAGGTGGTCATCACGGCCACGGTGGTCGTCCTGAAGGCCCTCCACGTGGTGGTGACTTTGGTGGTCCTCCACAAGGTGGCCCTCAAGGTGGCTTCGGTGGACAACAAGGTGGCTACGGTGGACAACAAGGTGGCTACGGTGGACAACAAGGTGGCTTTGGTGGTCCTCAAGGTGGCTACGGTGGACAACAAGGTGGCTTTGGTGGTCCTCAAGGTGGCTACGGTGGACAACAAGGTGGTCCTCAAGGTGGCTACGGTGGACAACAAGGTGGTCCTCAAGGTGGTCGTGGTGGATGGTAAGTTGCCACTCATGATTATTTGACTTCTTTTTCATAACTCTGTTTCTTTGTCTCAACCCCACCAATTAACGAAAATATATAGATGCAATGCGTCTCATCATTACCAAAACTCGGAAGATGCATTTCTTTCACGTCATCAAGCAAAACCTGTCTTTTGACTAGGTTTCAGTACCAAGGAAGTTCAAACCACATACATGTTCATGTACACACCAAGTATGTAGAGAAGTAGTTGAACAAATAGTTCTTATGAAAAGAAAAGTTTTTCTAGTTACCTGAAAGTTTAGTACCAAATTTTCATTTGGCAACTTTTTAAGCAACCTTAATGGGAGTGTTAAGTATAATTTTCCTTAAAATGAATAACGCGGTGTTTAATTAAGTTTCAAAATGATATATCAAAGCTGTTTTACGTCGTTCAGGTCATTCGAAACAGCACAAACAAGGAATCGCCAAATTTTGGTCAAAAATTTTTTTTTTTTTTTTTTTTTTCAATAACTTAGCAATTTATTAGACATACATATCGTCAAAAAATTTTTTCTCACAGAAAAGTGGCATTTAAACCCAAAACTTCAAATTTTCTTCAAAAAAGCGAGTTTAGCTCAGTTGGGAGAGCGTATGACTGAAGTTCATAAGGTCTTGAGTTCGATCCTCAAAAGTCGCATTACTTTTTTGCTGTTTGCTTCTGACTTTGAACTGATTCAATTGGTTGTTGGTAAAGTAATCAAACATGAGAGATATGGGTACAGAAAGTGGAAGGTTAGACATGTATGCAGGCGTGTAGAAGACTTCGCGAGCCCTCGATGGTACATCGTACCAAGCACGCTCTCTGGCACCGAACCACCAAAGCATTAGAAGTCTCTCCAATCATCTCGGTACTCTTTGAATCTTAGCAGGCCCTCTGTCATAGTCAAAGTGAAGAGAAATCATATGAAATAAATGATTGTTACTTGTTGTTGAAAAGATGGGGACCCAAGGCGCCAAACTTTTCAAGTGCTTCCTCGCAGCTGTAACACGTGAGCAATGAACATTTATGTGCAACCAGCCACTGTTTGACCAAAGAGAATGGACATAACCTATCGTTAGCAATCCAGTGACTCAGAGAGTGGTTATGCTTCTGTCGTCAGATCACGCTATAACCGGCTGGCGTTAGCGTTGGCAACTGGGAGTGCATATGTATGCAATACATCTTGAAAAAGCTTCCAGGAGAACCCGATTTTTCCAGACTCGTCAAGGTTCTATAATTGGATCATTTCTACCATTACGTCTTGCCAAGAGCGGACCATTACTAATCTTACATATTAGAATTAGTCAGGAGATAAGGAAGAATACAGAAGGGATTGTTATCCATTTGAATGTTCAATACCATGCTGCTTATAAATAGCCAGTGACTGTGGCTCTGATATCACCCCTCGTTCGGGATTTAAGCTGAATGAAAAGTGTCAAGAGCTCTCTGTATAAATAAAAGAACGGTTCCTCAGAAACTCCATCCTTTTGTTAACATACTCTTGAATCAGACTTAATTATTCAGCTTTTGCTATCATTCTACATCTTAATTGAACCAACAATCACCCGCTACAAATAATTATGACCAAACCAGTTGTTGCAATCTTTGGTACTAATGGATTTTTGGGCCAGCCAATCATCGAGGCACTCTCATCGGAACAGTTTTCATCCAAAATCTCGTTGCCAATTAGAGCCATCACTAGAGATCCATCAAAGCATGAATCCACAAAATTTGTCAAGTACTACAAGGCTGACGCATCAGACATTGACTCTTTCAAGGAGGTTCTCACTGGTACAGACGTTTTACTACACTTGGGGAATCCCTCTCACCCAAATGTATTCAATGCTCCGTTAACGGCTGCTCTGAAGTTCACAAAGTTGAAACTTTACATTCCCTCTCAGTACGGTACCGATTTAGTGAGCACAGAGTCATACCTACCGGGTTTCCTAGGCATCAAGACAAGTGATTCTGCTAGGGCTAGATCGGCAGGAATCAAGACAATTGATGTCTACTCATCGTTGTTTGCTGTTCCAGGATCATTCCTGTACGAAATCATTGGTGCGGTTGGTTACGATGCTCAAACCAACGTGGCTACCATCAGGGGTGATCCAGATGCAAAGTTTGACATCACTTTCTTGCCTGATATTGGTCATGCTGTTGCGTCTTTGGTTGCTAGAGACAGCTATGATTCATTGCCAGACAAGGTCAGAATATCTTCGGATAGGATTTCAACAGAGGACGTCTTGAAGCAATACGAGAAGACTCATGGCGTTACGATCACTCGTAAGTACGTTTCTAAGGAGGAAACATTGGAAGCGATCAAGAGCAGATATGCCCAAGGTTTCAAGTGGAGTGATTTCTTCCTATATCTTCAATCTATTTTAGCGCAGGGTGTGGACAAGGGAGTGGCCTTTAGCGAAAATGAAGATGAGCTTGTCAACCCTGGTGAGAAATATTTTAAGTGGACCAAGTATTGATTGTGCTTTCAAAGCTTCATTGATGAACACTATTTGTTTTAATCTCCAGATGTGTCCGATAGTCAAACTCTTCGTAGTTTTATAATGCTATCTATCCCTTTATTTTCAGAGAAGTGACATGGATGTAGTTGAGGTGGTAAATCCAGGGTTCTGTATGTATTCAAGTAGCAGCTTAAGATATCTAGTAATTACGTAAAGATGTAGTAGTATGCAAGTTACCCTGAAGGTTACGTGGAGAATTGCAAGACCTCCACAACGTTTTCCGGGCTTGCCACACCAGATTGGTTTATATGTCCTTCAAAAGTGAAATGAGGTATCAACGGCACAACGATCAGTTGTATAATCGTTTGAGGGAGGGAGCTGTCAGTGGTCTCGAAGAAAAGCCATTGGGGATTACGCTCGAGGGATGGAGCAAATGAAGAAGGGAAAATTCAAAAAAAACGTACATTACGTGAAGCGTTACGCAATCGGTATAGTACTTTCAAGGGCTCCCACGGCATTTTACACTGCAAGCACGCAAAATTGAACAGATTATGGTTAACTACTGCAGTGTTGGCCAAAGCCTACAAGAGGTTGAGATACGCAGAGAAGAAGAAGGAGAAGGAGGAAGAGGAAGAAGACGAAAGCCTTTCCTAATCAAAGCTATTGTTTGTACTATCCTCATTGAATACGAATACGACATTGTTGGATATTTTGAAAGCCTCAAAGATTACAATCCTTCGTACAGCTCAATAGGCATCCAACCACTCATACATTTACTGTATTTTACTTGCATCGACCCGTTCTTTCATCCAACAAGAATAGGACGATCCAGTTATCAACGAGACAGTGCAGAGCGGCCATACATATACTGATTGAGAGAAGGCGTTACCAAACGATCATTATCTCATTTGCTGGAAATTCATATTTATTACGGTACTTCTCGGACAAGATTATCGAGCATCCCAAGAAGCACAAGACACTCTCGTTTGAGCAAGAGAGGGAAAGAGACAACGTTCAAACCCAGCATTACCCCTACAAAGTGAGAATATAGTTTACTCACAGTACAAGCACATAATGGCTTCAAGTTTCATAGCAGGTGAAAGTGTTCACTTTGACTATGCCGGCCAAAGCAACATTCCAGTGCAGCCCAAAAAGAAGAAGCCCAAGAAGAAGAGACCTGCAACCTCCAGGGAAAACTCGGTTAAGGTTGAGATAAGTGATGAGACAGCTGAATATCCAACTTCCAGAGTGATTAAGCAATCTCCAAATGGAGATGTCATTGTGACTGAGATACGAGAGGACGATTATCATCACGATCACCACCACCATCACATTTCAGGCGATGAATACGATTCCCAAACAGTCGATGAAAACGGCGATCATCACGACTATCATTGTGCCCATCACCACCACCATCACCATCAAGACGGCGAAGGGGATGAGGATGAGGATGAGGATGAGGAAGAAGAGGAAGAAGACGACGATGATCTTGAAAACGAAGAGCAAGATTACGAGGAAGAAGAAGAAGAAGAAGAAGAGGAAGAAGGAGATGACATGCATCATCATAATCACCATCATCATCATCATCATCATCATCAGCATAAACAACATAAACCTAGCATCAAATCCATACAGCGACAACAACAGATAATTGAGAACCAGGCCAAGAACCCTGTCTTTGGAAACTACCTTTGGAACTCAAATACTTCACGGGAGGAAAAGAAGAAGATCAAAGAGTTTTGGATTGGTCTTTCCGATGATCGCAAAAAGTCCATTATACAGATCAGCAAAGATGAAGTGATGAAAGTGATCCGTGAAGAGCAAAAAGTGAGTTGCAATTGCAAAGTCTGCGGCAACAGGAAGCTGACGCTGGAGAGAGAGCTTGAAAAGCTTTACTATGGTTACTACAATGTGAGAAGATCAATAGTTGGATCCATAGATGAACCACAGATCAACAAGAGCTTGATCGATTTGTTACTAGGCATAAGGCAACAGCAATTACCACCACAAGAACAACAACTGCAGCCGCCACCTCGACAGCAGATTGAACAGCATTATGAACCACCTCACTCAATAGAAGATATTTCTCAAACCCAATCTTACCCATCAAGCTCCACATGTATCAAGTCTGTTGCCGAAGATCTACTACGAAATGATGGCAAACAATTTATCGATATGGTAGAGCAGCTAGATACTGAGCGAAATGAGAGAGAAAAATTGCAGAGAATACCCGGAGCCTTCCCGACTGAAAGGAACGTTCACCCCAAACATAGCCATAACCACGAGCACGAGCACGAGCACGAGCACGAGCACGAGCACGAGCACGAGCACGAGCACGAGCACGAGCACGAGCACGAGCACGAGAACGAGCATGGGCACAATCATGGTCACGGACACCGTCACATTCATGATCACGATAACTGCCATAGTGAATCAGAATATGAGTATGAAGGCGAACACGATGGTGAATACGAATTTGATGATGATATTGAAGAGGAAGAGGAAGAGGACGAAGAAGAGGAGTTCGGTGTTGAAGAAGAAGACGAGGAAGAAGGACATCACAATGACCAATGTGACTACGATGACGAAGATGACGACGGTGAATATTATGACGATGAGGAGGAGGAAGATGACACAGAGAGAAGATTGGAGGAGACATACAAGATGCTCCAACTGATAACCTCTAAAATCTTAAGGTCCAAGTTGATGGCTGCCTACAAGGAGAAAGTTGCCGAAGATAGCACCCGTCAATTGATTGAAGAACTCGAAGCTGAAGAAAGAAGAAAGAAAGATAAGGAGGAGAAAGAGAAGAAAAAGAAAGAGAAACTCAAGGAGAAGAAGCGTCAGTTGGCCCAGGCTAAAGAGGAAGAGAGAAAGCGCAAGGAGGAGGAAAAAATAGCGCTAGAACTACAACTCAAGGATGAGCAAAAACGTAAGATGGAAGAAGGCCGAAAGAAAAAAGAGGATGAGCGTAAGAAGCGCGAAGAGGAGGCTAAGAAGAAAAAAGAAGATCAAAGAAGGAAGAAAGAGGTTGAAATGGAACGTTTACGCAAGGGCAAAGAGGAAAAGGAACAAAAACGACTAGAAGAAAAGAGTCGCCGCGAAGAGGAAGCCAAAAAGAGAACAGAGGCCAAACTGCAAAAGGAACTCGAAAAGAGAGAAAGAGAACAGAAGAAGGAGCAGGAAAGAGCAGACAAGCAGCAATCAGATTTGGGAGCAGCCACTGTGGCCACCACTGCAGCAATCGATAATCTCAGTCTACAGGCTACCCCAGAATCTCGATCTGTCTCTGTTTCTGGTTTGCAAAGATCTCAAGATAGCCTCGTTTCCGAACCACCATTTGCCATGTCTCAACACAATCCACTCTTTACAGATGACTTTCCGTTGCACTCTCAGCTTCCAGTTTCTTCTAACTTGCCACCTCAACAGCAACAGCAGCCGCAACTACAGCAGCAACAGCCAATTTCAATGTCTCTGCCTCAGCAATTCCACGATGAACAGTTGAAACAGCTATTGACGAATTTCAATAATCCTCTTGCAGGCACAGGTGCTGGTAACAACCAACAGTCCGTTCTTTCAGCCTTGTCGGACTTCCTAGCCAATTCTGGTGTTCAGCCCGACATGGCTGGTCCATCAATGAATCTTGCCAATGGTGGCGGCGAAGGCGGTAATGGCAACTACGGGTTTACCAATAACTCTTTGATGGATATATCCTTGCCTGGGTTTGACTCAAGCCTGTTGTCAAGTCAAGTGAAGGGATTGGGATCGCAATCATGGGGTCCATTCGGTGCTTCACATGCTAATACTGGCTTTGGCTCTACCATGATGGACAGAGGGGCAAATGCTGCACAACAGCAACAGCAACCACAACAGCAACAAGGTGCTTCAGTGTTTTCGTCGCCATTCAGTCAACCGCAAGTTCAGCTCCATCAACAGCAGCAGCATCTCCACCTCCACCAACAGCAACAGCAGGAGCAACATGAACAACATCAGACTCCACAGAGTTTATTACCTAATGAAAATAACGCTGATTTGTTATCTCAGATTATGGGCTCTACAGTTCTAGGTGATGATGTTTCCAGACAATATGCGAACCAGCAGGTTGACCTCCAACATCCGCCCCAACACCAACAGCAGCAACAGAGACAACCATCAAATGGTTACGTCTCAAGAAGTAACAGTACTCCTGGTATAGGATCAATCAATACAGGCACTGTCACTGGTGCCTTGCCAATTAAGGGATATGGTGTTGCAGCTCAACCTCCATCCTCGTTGTTATCCAATCCATTTTTTAACGATTTAGGATTACTTCCAGATTCAGGAATCTGGGGCACTTCGATGACCAACAATGATACCACGAATATAAATCCTGCTCATTCTCTTACTTCCACCGTTGGTGAACCAAATTTGAATGCAAATAGTCGCAACAATTCAATATGGGGGCCTAGCTCTTCGCTGGGTGGAGGCTCTGTTGCTCAGATGGTTGTGAATCCGATTCCTTCGTTATGGACCAACTCAAACAACACGACCCAGACAGTGCAGAGTGGCAATAATGCCTCTTCTTCCACCAATGGATCAACAACGGGAAATTCGACTCCTACACGTGGAGCGTATTCTCAGCTGGCGCACAGTGACAACGAAAGAATCCAGCTTGAAGCCCTCAGCCTTTCCACCAAGCTACCAAGGGAGAACAACCACTACATTTCTGTGAGATTGTTGTACCATCACACTAGGCAGTCACTACAGGGATACCTTCCGATGCTAACGCTCGACCAATTTATGAACGCATTGAGAGTGCCACTGGGTGCCAAATTGGGCTTCTCATTCGACATCATCTATGACGATCTAGGAGGTCCAGCATTTGTGAAGGTGAACATGGCAAATCCATCCCAACAACAACCACAACCACCACAGCAGCAGCAACAACAACAGTCGCCTACTCCAACAGTAATCCCATCACAGAAAGTGTCAGTGTTAGGATCGGAAGTGACAGGATCGGATTCCACATTGGCTTCAGCGGCATCGAGACCATCGTCAACGCAGCAAGAACAACATTCGTTGCAGTTGAACGGTCTGACTTCGTCGATCGCTGGTGGTGCCTCCATACTTGGATCTGGTGTTGGTGCTGGTAATATATTCAGTTCCTCTTTACTCGGCGGTCATGCTGGGAATGGTGGTGGCAATGCCCCACTGTTTGGCATGGGCAATATTGGTTCTGGAGGATCTGGAGGTTCTGGTACTGCTCCTACTGCTCCTCCTGCTACCACCACCGGCGGTAGTATGGGTGGTGTGAATGGGTTCATGGATACAAGGATGCTGGATACTTGGGGTACTGGGTTCAGATAGGTTGATTGTGGTAGCGTGATTTTTATTCTTCAATTTCTTTCGTTTCTATACCTGTTTGATGCTGTTTGACGTTGTGATGGACTAGCTTTGTTTTTCTAGTATCCTCTATACTTCAGTTTCAGTTAAGAACTCTTCTACTCTATTCTTGTTACTAGTTTGTGCAGTAAAGTAATTCATTCATTTTCCCATCTGAGCTAACGTGTAAGTGTTTTACGATGGTCATGGACTATAGAGATGTTGGCAAATAAGATATAGTGCTAACCAATTGGCCAGTAGAAAATCTGTATTGATAATAAGACTAAACCTGAAAATACAGTGTTTTCCCTCGAATGTCTGTTCTGATATTAAGGTGCTCCCAAAACGTTGCTGGCTATAAATAGCTTCAGACAATTCACAACAACAACAACAACAACACAACCCGACAGGCTGCGAGTCCCTCCCGCAAGCGACTCCTTTCACAGCGGTCGCTCCTCGCCTGGAAGCTCGCCTAGGGCACGGGGGACTCACGCAGGGCCCAGGGGGGATTCTCCAACGGCCGCATGGGAAAGGTGAAACTGGAATGTTTCTTTCATGCCTGTTGTACGGCTACTGGTACTACTACTATACAATCTTGAAAAAAAAAATAATGGAGGTTGAAATTCATTTGTACTCTTAACAGAAGTCTTGTTGCAAAACCCTTTCAGCCTTCATCAGCAACTACCAATTAGAGGCAGACCAGGATCCATTGACCCATTAAATAACAACAGCGGCCAGAACTAGCCGTTTCTGACCAAACTCTCACCGTACCATTGTTGTTTGTTGCTTAATAGTGCATCTTTCCATTCAATCATTCAATCGTTGTTTCAGTATTATATCATTACTATTACAATAATATACACTGAATAGGAAGGACAGACGCTCATTTGATTTAGACAACAACCGTTAGATACACAGCTCTTTTGCCGTTACCGAAGAAAAAGACCAAACTTTTGGATTAGATCTCATCGAGTTTATCAGCCTACGACTGAAAATTTAAGTTTTCTATTCGATAAACCCACATTCCTCTCCTTCTGAGTCTGTCTATTATACACCACACATCTGCATTTTTAGACATTGTCAGACGGGAGGTACTACATCAGGGCAAAACCAACAGCAAAATTCTATTCGTGATCTCGCAATTGCTTTATTCTTGCAAAACTTCAACACTCTCCGAGACACATATCTTCCATAACCCAACACACACAGCAAGTTATGTCCAACGTCATCAAAAGAAAGATAGTCATTGTTGGAGATGGTGCCTGTGGTAAGACTTCACTACTATACGTTTTCACACTAGGCGAATTTCCAACAGAGTATCATCCCACAGTCTTTGAAAACTATGCCACCGATTGTAGAGTCGATGGCAAGCCTGTGAGGTTGGCACTATGGGATACGGCAGGACAGGAAGAATACGAAAGGTTAAGACCATTGTCATATTCAAAAGCACACATTATTTTGATTGGATTTGCACTAAATGCCCCAGACTCGATAGACAACGCAGCAATGAAATGGGCCGAAGAGGTGCATAGGCATTGTCCCAACGTGCCTGTGATTCTAGTTGGTTTGAAGAAAGATCTAAGACCAGAAGATGACGGCACGGATCCACATTATGACGAGAGGTATGTGCGGAAGGAAAGAGGTGAAAAAGTGGCTAGGTTCATCAAGGCAAAGAAGTACGTTGAATGCTCTTCCTTGACTGGAGAGGCTGTTGACGATGTCTTTGAAATTGCAACGAGGGCAAGCTTACTGTTGAAGGAGGATCATGAGTCTCGATGCTGTGTGATTGCATGATATGACTTGTACCAAAAAAGTGCCACCCCACCTCAAAAAAGAAAAAAGAAGAGAAGAAGAATAAGTTGATAAAGGAGAAAACGAAGAAGAAGAACAACAACAAGCACAGATACAGGTGCAAATCTTGCACATCAAAAACCAAACGACAACAACCACCACCAAAAGGAGGAACACTCAAACTATGAAGAAGAGATTGGCCTAGACCCCCACGCCTTCCAACACGATCCTTTCCGCTCTAATCAGCATACCGTTCAATCATTCATTTATTCGTTCGATTTTCATTTCCACAAGGTCTTTCCTTTCGACCAACGCATTCAGTTCTGGCATCTGCTCATTTATCCATCCATTTAATTTCAGCACAATTCGCTCACTCAAAAGAAAAGAGGAGGAGAAAATCAGGTTTTTCCTCCCATGGTTTGATCCTTTCTTGCCTTTCTCGTCCATTCATTCATTCATTTATATACTACTGTTAGGTACTCGCATTTCGACGGTACCACTCTCGCTCATTTCAACTAATTTTTAGTAGGGGTCTAACTATACTCTGTTGTCCAACTTTTGGTTCTTGGTTTCTGTCTTTGTCTCTGTTTTTTTTTCTGTCTTTTGATTTTACTTAGCAGCTTGTTCAAACTCATTGGCAATCTCGTTTTGCTCTTTTTAGCTGATGTATGGCTAACCACTAATTAACCAATCTTTTTTATTCAACTTTTCAATCTCAAAAGCTATATAAACTTGTGCTAAGCACTTTCAATCCCTCACCGGTAGCTGTTCAAACTTCATCATCGGTTGACCTGTTGGCCATGAAATCCATAAGAGAATCCCAAAGGCACCATGCAGCGTTTTTACATCTGTCCAAATTCGGATTTTTCAACAGCTGCGTCACTTTAGATTTCGTTAGAATATTGTCTTCTTCTTGGTTCAGCTCATAGACATACCACAGCCGCTCATGAATAACCTCTATCCATGTACGTAAGTTTTTGTTGTGTCTCTCTGTCTCTTCCAAAGTTTGCCTCTGCGACTCTAAATGATCCTCTAAACTCTTGCATCGTTGTTTCATAGTATCAATTTCGGATTTATATTGAAGGATCTGATGATGTGTCTGCTGTTCAAGTACCGACCGATGCAACATGCTGCCTTCTTCATCTATCCTTTCCAAGCTTTTATCGAATGTTTCTCCTCTTAGACTATCATTCTGTTTATGTTGCTTGTAACTCTCAAGGTCTTTTCTTTGGGCATCAATGATACTTGCCATTGTACGGTGCTCCATGATGATGCTGTCCAACCCTTCGATTACAGTGACCATCTTGAGAAAGGTTGACTCAGCTGTCGATGTTGATACCGCTGTTGATGATTGGGACTGAGGCTGAGATTGCTGTTGGGGATCTACATCGCGTGGTGCAGCCATTGTACTCATACCCGTTGAAGTCTGATTCTGTCTTGCCTCATTGGTAGGACCATTCAGGTTAGAACTCTGTACGTTGCTGGTTGGTGGAGTTCCTGATTCCGGTTGTTCGCCAGAGTCGGACGAAGATGTGCATGGACTCGATATCTTACAATCAACCTCAAGACTTGTTCCAACCGGATCAGAGGTGGCTGTTGGGGCAAACTGTAGAAGGTCGTCTTCAATCTCGGAATCCTCAAGGAAGGGTGGTGGAGGATATGTCGGTTCGGGATTGTCTTTCACTATCAAGTCAGGCGATTGTTGTACTGGCTTTGAGTTTTCCCTTTTTGTTGTATGCTGATATCTGCCAATGGGAACTCCACTCTTGTTAAAAACCCGTGGCTCATTAGGTAAATTGGGTCCACGGGCTGAGGCAATATAACTCTCTTCTTCTTCAATTCCAGACTCATCTACCGAATCGCACGATTCGTCGTCACTGACACTTGCTGCACAATGAAAAGGGTATCCCACCCCTTTAACAACTTCTTCTCTAGTCACTATGGTGTATGGAACATCAGGATCGGATGTGTCTATTGAGGAGTCAACGTAGACTGCTTGTCGTGTAGAATCAATATCCTCCTCCACCACTTGATATGGAACTGGAATTTTCTGAGCTGGAGGTCGTTGTTGAAAGAATGATGACGGTTCTGCAGGTGAAAGTGCTGCACTTGGCGTGCAGTGCTCCTGTTGAAGAGCCTTTTGTAGTGATAATGGAAGGGCGTCAAAGTTTTCTTCTTTGAGCAGTATTCCCCTGTCGATGTTAAAGGAATCCCCTCCTTTGGACAGTGTAGCGGTACCTTCATGGGTGTCGTTTTGACGGGGTAATCTTTTGCTTTCTTTGGTACCTGGTGTAACAGAAAGGCAGTTCGTATAATTCATTGATGTATTATCCACAGCTTTCAGTAATGCAACAAAATGGGAGGGCAAGGGAATGCTGGTATATCTAGTGCTGGAAGTTGGGTGGCATTATAGGAACAGGCCTGTGAAAAGCTACCAAAAACTGAAAGGCAGACAATCCTTGAGTATTGTTTCAATGTGTTTGTATTGCTGAGATGTGATTCTGCTAAAGAAACAGGTGAAGAAGGAAAGAAGCAAAAAAGGGCAGGATCCTTCATTTTCCCTTTGTATACATATGGCATAATCCAAAAATCCATAGCCAAGGCAGTGCACAACTGACAGGGCGTGCCCGAGCGTACAGTGGAGCACAACAGCACGGTTGGAGATTAGGCCAAGTACGTAAGTACACGAGTTGATCTGTTCGTGACAGACCTCTATGAATACAGTGCGATTCAAAGGAATGCAACACCAAATATTGCAATCAGAGTACTTCTAGCAACCAGTAGAATCCAATGTTGATACCAAACAGATGAGAAACACAGAGGCTGGCGAGAGCAGGACAAGAGTTAGGCCGAACCTTCAGGGCCCACGCGTTTCATTCCTCTCCTGCGCGTGCGTCCACCCATTCATGCTTGCTTACTATATTTAGTTACTCGATGATAACGCAACCACTGCGCAGACGATTTTTTTCGCTTTTCTTTCTTTCCTTTTCCTTTTCTTTATTCTGCTAATCTCCACCCTTATAGATTCTTCTTGTCCTCCTCATCATCTTCCTCTTTTGATCTTGAAGTTAACTTACCCTGTTCAATTGCAGTCTGAGATCAAATTAGAGCGTCAAGTTTTCACTGCTCAGTTTCCATTTTAAGACTAGCCCGAATCCAACATAGATAGACAGGTAGAAATAGAGAAAAGATGCCAGCAATTCTCACCACCCGTAACAACAAACTGGTGATAGTGGCTGCAGTGCTAACTTTCATCGGATTCCTCTGTCTCCTGTCCCCAGGCTCCTCAAAGATGCCTGAATCAGTTGCAGATATCATTCCTCAAGTCTCAACCAACAACGCTGCTGCGGCTTTACAGCAGGATCAACCATCTTTCCAAGGAGATCCTAACCCTCCTCTCGTTGAAGAATTACCAGCGTCTGATGCTGTCGCTACTGCTATTTCCACACCAGCAACCATCCCAAGTTCCAAGGATGACTCAAAGGCCACCACTCCAAAGAAGGCATCTTCTGATCCAATGTACGATCAAAAGGAAGAGGCCAAATATGCTGACGAGGTCAAGGCTGCAGCATGCGAATCAGAAGAGGAATACGTTGTTATGGTTGATGCCGGATCAACAGGTTCAAGAGTCCACATTTACAAGTTTGACACTTGCTTCTCACCTCCAAAACTTTTAGACGAGGTGTTTGAAATGTTGAAACCAGGATTGTCCTCCTTTGATACAGATGCAGTTGGTGCTGCCGAATCTTTGGACCCTCTATTAGACTTGGCATTGAAATCCGTTCCTAAGAAGAAGCAAAACTGTACTCCTGTTGCCGTCAAGGCCACTGCTGGTTTGAGAATGCTAGGTGCTGCCAAATCGGACAAGATCTTGGCCGAGGTTAGACGTCACTTGACAGAGGACTATCCATTTGCCGTCGTTGAAGGTGACGGTATCTCCATCATGGACGGTTCCGATGAAGGTGTCTATGCTTGGATCACCACAAACTACTTGTTGGGAAAGATTGGATCTAGTAAGAAGGATCCAACTGCCGCCGTTTTCGATTTGGGTGGTGGATCCACCCAGATCGTCTTTGAACCTGCCTCTGGTGAACAAATGATCGAAGGTGAACACAAGTACGAGATTGCGTTTGGCGGTAGAGATTTCACCCTATACCAATACTCTCACTTGGGTTACGGTTTGATGCAAGGTAGAAGAAAGATCAATTCTTTGGTTCTAGAAATGTACTTGAAAGACCCTGCAAGTGCCAAACTATTAAATCCACTCACTGCTGCAGAACTAAAGGATACTACCCTAACATCAGCCATCTCATTGCAACATCCATGCCTACCACCTGGTGTCAAGGCTGAAAGTATCAGGGTTGAATTGGATGACAAGTCAACATACTTGGTCAACTTTGTCTCTCCAGCAACCGATGCTAAGGACCCAGCTGCAGAATCTGCAAGTACCCAATGTAAGTTCCTATCGGAATCGGTCTTGAACAAGGATGCCAAGTGTGAATCCAAATCATGCTCTTTCAACGGTATCTATCAACCATCGCTGAGAAACCAATTCCCATCATCTTCGGAAATGTTCATCTTCTCATACTTTTACGATAGACTCGAGCCAATTGGTTCTCCAATGACCTTCACTCTAAAGGAAATGATGGATATTACAAAGTTGGTGTGTTCGGGTTCAGACTTGTGGGCTCAACATTTCAAAGATCCTAAACATGTCGAGGAATTAGCCGAAGAACCACTCTGGTGTCTGGACCTCTCCTTCATGACTGCCATGTTGCATACCGGTTATGACATCCCATTGGAAAGAGAATTGAGAACGGCAAAGATGATCAAGGGTAACGAGTTGGGATGGTGTTTGGGTGCTTCATTACCATTGTTGGATAAGGGATCCGGCTGGAAATGTACCGTTACGAAGGACTTTTGAAGTGTAATTGTTTAGTCTCTTCTAGAAATAATTTTGCAGTGTCTGATTTTTATTTAACTATAACCAAATATATATACAGGTTTATCTTTTGTGCTTGCGTTTTGTCTGTTTTCTTTGAATCTTTGCAAAGATAGGGTGCGCAGTATGCCCCGTGGTGATTTAAACAGCAAAATGCGGATGCAAGCTGCCGCGGGCTTAATATGAACAGGCCACAATGCGATGAGCTCTTGGCTAGAGCATCATCCATCCAGCCTTTTGAGTCATCTCATTTCCTATTCTGTTGACATGTTTATCTTAGATCTGGAAATGGGACAACTAGTGAACAACTGCTACCCACTCAATCCATCTATTAACTTCACAATACTCACGGTTGTGAGGATCAGATCAGCCAACCAAGCACCTGATTGCTTAGTCTCCCCGCACGCACCCCATGAATATATACCGAAGCAGCTGAAAAAAAACCCACACCCCATTCTATTATTACAATAGAGCAACTTCTTGTCCGATGCCTGCTGCTTTGCAATAGATCCCCAGATATCCAATATAAAGATCACAATCTCTCCCACCTTGAACTAGGGAACTCTCTCCATGAACGAGAATGGGAACAGCAATCAAGAGATGCAGCGCACAGAATCACAGTTGTCGAAACTACCGATCCTTCATGATAGCCTCTACTGCAAGGGAAATCCAAGGTACCCTCCACAACAACAGAACACTATACCAAATGTCGACAAAAGCCATTGTGGCTTGACGCAACCTTCATACCTTGAACATAACGGTGATGATGGGAAGCTCAGACGACCCGTCAAAACGCACGCAGAGCTAGCAAAGACTGCCTATGGCGTCAGAATACTAGCAAATAATCTAGACAAAGCCACCATCTTTCTCCATCCCAAATCAGTGATGGTGGTGACCAAAGCAAGAGATAACTCGTTGATATATCTAACTAGAGAATTAATTGAATGGTTACTCTCTTACAAAGAAGATACTTTGGTTTACGTTGACTCTCATCTTGAACATTCGAAAAGGTTCAATCCGGATGGAATCAGGGATGACATCCCAAACTCAAAGGGAAGGCTTAAGTACTGGTCCAAATCGTTAATCCGCGAGAATCCCGACATCTTCAACCTTGTGATAACTCTAGGAGGAGATGGTACCGTGCTATACCTATCAACCCTTTTCCAAAAAGTGGTGCCACCGGTAATACCATTTGCTCTAGGGTCTCTGGGATTCCTGACAAATTTCCAATTTGCAAATTTCCGCGAGGTTCTAACAAAAACAGTTGAGAATGGAGTACATACAAACCTCCGTATGAGGTTTACCTGCCGTGTTCATAGATCCAACGGAGATCTAGTACGCGAGCAACAGGTTTTGAACGAATTGACCGTTGATAGGGGTCCCTCACCATGGGTCTCGATGCTCGAACTATACGGCGATGGCTCATTGCTAACCGTTGCACAGGCCGACGGAATGATCATAGCCACACCAACTGGGTCTACGGCATATTCGTTAAGTGCAGGCGGTTCGTTGGTTCATCCAAGCGTCAGTGCAATCAGCATCACTCCGATCTGTCCGCATGCATTATCATTCAGGCCTGTTCTTCTACCCGACTCGATGAATTTGAGAGTTCAGGTCCCACTACGCTCCCGAGCTACAGCCTGGGCTTCGTTCGATGGGAGATCAAAAGTTGAGCTTATGAAGGGTGACTATGTCACTATTTCAGCTTCGGCTTTTCCCTTCCCCACTGTCATGTCATCCCAGACGGAATACTTTGACAGTGTCAGTAGGGTGCTCAACTGGAACAACAGGGAGGAGCAGAGGAGTTTCATTCATCTTTTGAGCGACAAGAATAAGAAGTCGTATACCAGTTATCATCGCGAACATGGAAGTAGCCCTGAAAGTGAATCTGGAGATGATGAGTCTTTAGAATCAGCGAAGAAACCATACGAAGATGCCATATTTTCAAACGGTGGGTTTGCCAATGGAACTGCAGAGCAACCGTTGCTAAATGGGCGCAATGGTCTCGAGACAGATGAACAGAAACATAATACCTCGAGTAGAATAAAGGTTGGTGATGAGATCAAACTGACCCCAATTTCTAGTGCAACTATAGGAACCACCACCAATACAGGTGTGCCCCGTCCATACCAGAAAGACGACACCGATAACGACAAAGATAGTGACTCTTTTGAGATTGACTTTGATGACGATAGTTCGGATCTGATCCCTTGCTCAATCTTCAACCCACTCTCTACAACCGGAACCACTTCAACATCTATAGTCTCTTTCGCCTCGCCTGCAAAGACTAAGTAAGTTGTCTGCTATTAGCTACCCGAGACATAGAAGCGTACTGATCAGCAGGCAAGCCTCGTTCCCTTCCCCCAATATTTATTAAATGCTTTACTATTTCTTGTAAGATACATTGGCCAATAGATTTATTCAATTATTTATTTATACACCTAGCACAAGGGCAAGAAGGAAAGTAACTACGGAGTTGGATGCTGCTTTAACAGGTGCCCGCTACCAAGGTATCTCCTAAGTCGTGCACGGAGATAAAAGGGTCTGCCAATAATGGATACCGTGTATTTAGGACTTGGGAGATTAGCTTGAAGGAGGACAGAAGGTGATAGAGACATTTGTGTAAATTAATAAGACAAAATCCCCAAGAGAGAGCTCTTGTCATCTGAGGAAGGGAGTTCCCCACACATCGCTTCACTACCTACAACAGGCCAATTCAGTGTCCATTACTCATATAGTTCTACAGCTTGAAGACGCATTTAGGCTTTATACCACGAAACAGTTAGTTTGGTCCCTCGTATTGGCCAATTCCTAAACAAACAACTTTAGATCATACACTGCCTCCCGATTTGACGTTTGCCCGTGAACCTCTAATCAAATTCCAACACCGAACAATTGCAAATTCAACTCCCGAAACTGCAAGAGGAACTCAAATTAGCACATATCATAGTGATTGACTAAACAACAAACGACAATTAGCACGGAAGACATCACAATATTTCAATAATGGAGGAGAGCGGAGACAAGAACAACAAGACCAACAGCAATCAAGAGGCTACATTCGACGAGAACATCCCACTCGATGCCAGTGGATACGAGGATGACATTTCGTCCACCGACTCATCAGATCTTTCTCTGGATGACGAAAAACAGTCAATGGCATTGAAATTGCAACAGGAAACTCAACCTTCACAAAAGACTACAGACAACGGCAAACTTCAAGAGAAACAGACCGACTCATCCAAGTTTGAAGTCAACATGCAAAAAGTGCTACCTCCGCCACCAAAATGCTATGAGATAGGAGACGAAGTTTATAACACGTGGGCAATTGATGACTTGAATGAAATGAGAGGTGACAAGTTCAAAGGTCCAAGGTTCAAATGTGGAAATAAGTTTGAATTTAACCTACTGATTGTTCCACCCCCAAAGAAAATGCAAGGTGGATCCTACTGTATCTACTTGGAGGTTCACCCTCCACCAGAAGAGGAAGATACCAATTGGCACTGCTGTGCTCAATTTGCAATTGACGTCTGGGATCCAACCGATCCACTCACTAATAAGTCAAATGTCACCCATCACCGTTACACACCTAAACTTACCGATTGGGGCTTTGTGGGAATGCTCAATAGTAGGCTTGTGCATGATAACAAAATCATGAGAAATGGGAGTGTTAACATCACCGTCTACGTCAGAACCATCATTGATCATACCGGAGTCTTGTGGTTTGACTTTTTGGACTATGACTCCAAAAAGGAGACCGGATTCGTCGGTATCAACAATCAAGGTGCCACATGTTATTTAAACTCGTTGCTGCAGTCTTACTATCTTACAAAGGCGTTCAGAAAGAAGGTTTATTTGATTCCTACTGCGGATGAACTGAACATGAATATGCCAACCTTCCAGCAATACTTAGAACAACCCAAGAGTGTTTCTCTAGCGCTTCAGAGAATCTTCTACAATTTACAGACATCCGACAAACCAATTGATACCTTGGAGTTGACGCAATCTTTCGGTTGGAACAGTGCAGACGCCTTCACACAGCATGATGTCCAGGAGTTGAACCGTATCTTAATGGATAGATTGGAGTCAAAGATGAAAAACACCAACATTGAAGGATGCCTCAATGATATATTTGTTGGAACAATGAAGAGTTTCATTCGTTGTGTCAATGTTGAATACGAGAGCAGCCGTACCGAAGACTTTTGGGACATCCAATTGAATGTTAAGGGTCTGACGGATATCAGAGAATCTTTTGTTAACTATATCGAGCTAGAGATGCTGGATGGCGACAACAAATATGACGCCCCTGCATTCGGCTTACAAGAGGCTGAAAAGGGTGTTGTGTTTCAAAGTTTCCCACCCGTTCTACACCTGCAGTTGAAGAGATTCGAATATGACTTTGAATATGACCAATTGGTCAAGATTAACGACCGTTATGAATATTTTGACAGTATCGACCTGAAACCATACCTGGAAGAAGGTTCGGCACGCTACGACGAAGACTGGGAATATCAGCTACATGGTGTTTTAGTCCATCAAGGTGATGTTTCAATGGGACACTACTACGCCATGATCAAACCGACTCCGAAGGACGAGTGGTTTAGGTTTGAAGATGACAAGGTTTGGAGAGTCACTCCACATGAGGTCTTTGAGGGTAACTTTGGTGCTGATCGACTCACAGTTGATCCAAGAACTTTGACGAAGGATGAACAGCAAGAATACCAAATGAAGAGGCATACATCAGCATATATGTTGGTTTACATAAGAAAAACCGAGATAGCCGAAATACTGGATGAAATAACCGAGGATGATATACCGGCTCATTTATCGAAGCAGATAAACTACGAGCATACAGAGCTTGAAAAACTTAGAAAGGAACAGGAAGAGATGCATCTTTACGCAGACTTGAAAATCTACACAAATGAAGGCTTTTTGAAGTACCAAGGTTTTGATCTCGGTCCAAATGAGGATGACAGGATGAATTTTTCAGAGGATCTTTACGATCCAGGTTCCTTTTCCATTAGACTGAGGGTGCTAAAGTCAGAACCATTTTCGATCGTTCATGAACTGATTGCCGAAAAGCTAGGTGGTAATTCTGATCCTAGTAAATTTAGGTTTTGGAACATTGTTGGAAGGCAAAACTATGCATTTAGACCTGGATCGAGCATTCCGTACCATTATGGAATTGAGAAGTACAAGGATATTACCGTTGAACAAGTGGTGAAGCATCACGAAGCCGTTGGTACCAGGAGAAGAAGGGCACATCAAAGTTCACAGTTAGTCCTCTTTTTGGAAGAATCATCAAGGGAGTTAAAGTACCTCTCCAATGGCCTTTACAACTTGAAAGTTGAAGATCCTTCCATTGCATCTGAGATTGAAAAGTATGAACACTTCGATGAAAGGTTTGAAAAAATGGTTGAACTTGTTAACAACAAATACACTCCAAAGTTTGATCCAGTTTCAGAATCTTCTAATACTGCCCTCATATTCCTCAAATATTTTGACCAAGAAGCACAAACCGTGACCGGCATTACCCATGCCATTGTGTCCGTTGAGAATCAGATTGATTACTTAACGCAGCTTCTCAACAATCTCATGTCGTTTGACATCCAGTCACCTTTGAAATTCTACGAAGAATTGGGTCCTAATCAAATTCAAAGCTTGCTTCCAACAAAGTCATTTTATAAACACGAGTTGGGAACTGGTGACATCATTTGTTTCACCAAGGCATCATTTGAGACCGATTCACATATAAAGGGAGAGCACAAGACAGTTGAAGACATCTACAGCTTCATGACCAATAGGGTTCACTTCAGAGTTTCACCATTGGTTAGAGTAGACGAGGACGAAGAAGAGTATGTCCAAGTTGAAAATGAAGATGTTGCTAAAACTAGCGGAAGTGGCAACGATGATATTACAGATGATGTTCCAACAGCAGCTGCCAAGAAGCTGTCTAGCAACAAGGAGTTTGATTTTTGGTTTTCAACTCTGTCCAGTTTCAAACCGTTGGCAGAAAAGATTGGTGAGCATATCGATGTTGACCCAGACTATATTCGGGTTTTCATATTAGGACATTCGAACCAAAGGATTCCATTGAAGAGAGATACCAACTTTAGAAGGTTAATAGATAGAACTCCCAAATCTCAAACTCTTGATCTTCAATATGAAATCTTGAACGTGTCATTGGCTGAGTTCGAAGAGATGAAGTTGTGCAGAGTCTCTTGGGTGGGTCAAGGTATCTGCAGAGAGCAAAAGCATGAGTTCTTCTTACCAAGATCAAGCACTATCGATAATCTTGTCGATAGACTACAGTCAAAAGTGAATATCAAAAATGAGGATAGGGATAACTTGTTCTTCTGGACGATGAAGAAACCATGCCTGTTTGATGGTATATACTCTTCCGATGTGACCATCGATAAGTTTGATCAGTTGATCATTGGAAATTATCAAGGATACAAGGATATTCTTGTGAATGGTTCTACCAACAAGAAGTTGATTCTTGGTTTCCAGTTCTTTGGACAGATCAACAATCAGCACAGCATTCCGTTCATATTTGCTCTGATTGAAGGTGAAGAGTTCCCAGAAACTATGGTTAGACTTCACAAGCTTCTTGGAGTTAGCGAGAAGGAGTTTAACAGTTTGAGGGTTGGTCTTACCAACATGTCTGAGGTGGAATATTTGGATGGTAAGGATAAACTTGAGACCAAGTTGTACGACATTTTTGTTGCGAATCCTTCTTTCCAACTATGTATAGATCATCCTGATAGAAACGTCAGGAGAGGATCAACATTTGAACCTTCCATCTTCATCAGAGAATGAATAGACTGACTCTGCTTTGTACTTGATTGTTTTTTACTTTTTTATTTTGGTTTTTCTCTCTTTTTTCAAACAACTTCTTCCTTCGTTTTTGACTTTGCATTTTTACAGTGAAGAATCTGATCTTCAACTGCTACATATTATTATTTCGACATCAGATATTCATTCATTCTTTACTTATCCTTGCAATGGTAACTACCGGATTTTAAAGTATAATATCAGACAAATGTATTATAAAATTCCTTTTAGGCCCTCCTCCTATGAGATCCATGCCTCTTGTTTCTACAGCTGGGACCATCTTTGGTCTTTCTATCTGTAATCCGTGATGAGCTTTTTGTCTTTGCAACACCTCCATGACCAGACTGAACGTTCGACCTCCCATACATGAACGGTTGGCCGGTAACTGCATTTGTAGTGCTGGGGTTGGTGGTGGTAGTGGGAGCGGTGGTACCATTGTTGTTGGCCTGGGAAGTTAAGCCTGGTATTAGCGAAGCGAGATGTTTTTCGTATTGTGATACATGCTTGTTGGTCTTTGAAGGTTGGAGAGTATGCGATTTGACCACTTTGTGGGGGTGATGCGGCTGCTTATTGGCTTTTACCGTTCGAGTTCGAGCTCCTTCTTGAAGGTCAACGGTTTTTCCACTGTATAAACCATCCAACCAGCCTTTATACTTGTCAAAGTTATCGAACTGTTCATAACTTGTGACTTTTCTTGGGACGGATGTTGTTGTTCCTCCTTTTGTCTGTTGTGTTGATTCCGTATTGCAGAGTAACTTTTGAGCTGATGTTATTGAGTAATTGTTTAAAAATTTCAAATCTTCATATTTTATCACATCAGCGGGTTGGAAAGTTGCACAGAACATGATGTCGAAAGGCATCGTGTTGATGCTGTTCGAGTGTCTTTTGGAACGATACGACGAAGGTTTGGCGAATCGTTTGGATTGGGAGACGCTTTGATATGCAACGTTTTCTATCAGTCGACCCTGTAGTACCACTGCATAACCTTCAGGTAATGAGTTTTCAAACACGTTGGTGTTAGAGTAGGAACTGCCTTTAGATGGTGAGCTTGCTGTAGATCGAGGTGAGGATGCATTTGACGAAGGAAATGTAGATGTAGATGAGGAGAATGCTTTCATGAGACATATGTAAGGATATGCAATTGAAGCTTTTCTTAAAATTAGATGATTGGTGGTGGTGGCTCCCTGTTTGATTTGTCCATGATGAGGAGATATGATCTTGTTGACGCTCAAGCCTAGATTTGAAGAGGATGAATTGGATGTTGATTTTGGAGTTGGTGATGGATGTCTTGCAAAATGTGCAATTTCATAGTCGAGACAGATTTTCAAATCAAAGCCAGCTATTGCACTGATTGCAGCAGATGTTTCGGGACTAGTCCATACCTGATAGACAAAGGGTAGAATATCCTTGCAATCACGAAGTTTTGGAGATTCGAAACAAACTTTTTCCTGTATAGTTTTGCTTCCTTTGTACCGGCTTCCATGGATGGTGTTTATATAATTCACAAGTTCCCATTTCATTATTTCTATGCAAGACTGGGTGAAAAGTGGGAAGCTACCATCACCTATCATTTCCAAGGTATGCTCATCATCGTTTATGTTTAGTATGCTGTTGACATTGATGGATTTTGTGAGGTTTGAGTTTCTGTAGTTCAAATGGAGCAACGGAGTGAACGAAGGGTATGAGGGGTTTGTCGACGGTGACAGTTGAAACGCTGCTGAGTTTGACGATTGTTTGTAAGGGTATGAACTAGAGGAATTTGGAGAGTTTTCGTTGGCGGCGTATGGGGAAAGTACGGGCGAGTCGTATATCTTTCGTTTGTTGTTTTGGATCATTGCTGTTGAATGCTAGAACTGAGAGAAAGAAAAAGAAGCCAAGGTAAGACACAATATGTCATATGTTTTTTTTCTTGTAGAATGACAAATCAGAGACACAGTCTTGAAATCAGAATGTTCTCTCTCTTTCTAATGAAGAAATCGAAAGAAGAAGAAGGGGAGTTTATCAGGTTAGAAAGATCAATGATGAGGCTGAACCAGTAAAAAAGGGGGTGGAGGTTGTCCCTAGTATTGACTATTGAAAGAATAAGAGTTACCTTCGGATAACTTGTGGTGGAATGTCTTGCAGGTGACGATGATGAAGCAGATACTCCAATATGTTGCCGTTGGTGATCAAGGCAAATATGAAGATCAAGCTGTCAAAGTTGTTGAAGCCAGAATAACTACCAAATATGAAAAGACAAGGGTAGAAAAGGCCGATATGTGCAATTGAAGCTGTGCGGCAACAGCCGTAGCTTAGATATTTTTGCCTAATTAGGATAAAAGATTGATTGAAAGATTGGTAGCCACTTTCGCTTTGCTGCTCTTTCTTTTTTGGCTGATGGCCACTGACGTATGTGGATACACGTCAGGTTGAGTTGTCTGATGTGTATATATATGATCATGTATAAACGTACACTTGTATAGTCGTATGACTATTTCACATATGTGTTTATATTTGTAGATGTCTATGAGAGTCTCCATCAATCCCCGTAGATAAGGGCGTGTACCGATATCACTTCCCTCTTCCTTCACAAAGAACATCGTCATTCTTCTGTTTATCTTGGAGGCAATCGATAGTTAATCAACAGCCGATCAACAGCCTATCAACAGACAATTAACCCTCAATCAACAGGCAATCAATACAGAAAGATTAGAGACATGCCTGTCCCACAAGATTTGAGAGTGTACACACCGTTACACGTGACTCTCAAGGATCAATCAAAAGCCACTGTTTTACCCTTCAACTCACTCGAGGAATGTCCAAAGTCTCTCTTTAACCTTGCCCATATAGAATACAACAAGGAGGTGGAAAGAGGAACCACAATGTCTCAGATTGATCCATTGACAGAGCAAGAGTTTGTCGATTACTATTTCACCCATTTCGTGGCATTCATGCTACAAGGTGACGAGCATACCCTAGACTCGATAAGGCTACTCTCCCAAGACCAACTCAACGATGCATTTCTAGGGGTTTACTACATCAGACCTAACTATCCAGGTAGATCCTCCCACAATTGCAACGGTTCGTTCTTGGTCAGTGATAAAAAGAGGGGTATGGGTGTTGGTGTTCAACTTGGCAAGAGTTACGTCCACTATGCAGCACTATTGGGCTTTACCTATAGCGTTTTCAACCTGGTGTATGAGACGAACGTTGCAAGTTGTAAGACATGGGAAAGTTTAGGGTTTGAGCGAATCGGAAGGATCAAGAAAGCTGGTAAGTTGAAAGGATTGGGAGACGTTGATGCCATCATGTTTGGATTCGATCTGACAACTGGAAAATGAAGAGGGTGAAGGGGATACCATAGATGCCAATCTAATGTCTCGCAAAAACAGGATGGCACTATTAAACATAGATAGATGATTAGATAGATAGACTTTGTAGAGGTTGTTGATAAGGCAAATATCCTAACCAACCTTCAAAGGACCAAGTGACAGTGATGGTAAACAGTACACCCGTAAATCACGTGAGCGCCAACCACGTGTGCCGAATCTGCCCAGGGCAACACAACCGTCGTTTTTTTTTCTCGTTGGCTCTCTATTAGGAGCATTATTAGTCATTTTATAATTTTTCTTGATTTGGCACCTCTGTGACTAATTCCAAAGAACCGACTGACTCACTCCCCTTTGCCTCTTTGCTTCCGATTGTTTGCCTTGCTTGAAATTGAGTCACCCTTCCGATCCGTGTTAGTCATTGCATCTGGATATCCAATCCTCCCGTACATTCATCCTCTGTCACCTACCTGCCAACAGTCAAGCATCTTTTTTATAAAAGAACACCGTCACCCCCACACATTCTTCATCTTCAAATAACGATCTATTTTGACATCTTGACACTTGGAAGACTTGAAGTTCCGTCAAAGAGTTAATCCGATCATCACAGAAAGTTACCTCTTACTTGAGTTTTATCTTTTTCAACGAATCGCATCACCCACTACACTGCACTAATCACCAGCTGAACCATATTTCAGTTGACGCCACCAATATCAATCGATACTCTTACTATTAGTCTATCAATCAATCAATTCACTTTGACTTGAACCTTCTTATCTTCTCTCTCTCGATACATACAAACGCACGCACACATTATCACATTATCCAAGATGGTTTCTTCCTCTATTATCATTGTCTAAAGTCTCAATAAGGGTCTGACATCATCATCACAATCAATTATTCAACTTTGATTCTTATATAGCTCAAAGAGAGTTCAAAGTTTTTTACACAAAAGGTCACGGGAAAAACATCATACATTTGAAAAGGTTCATCATCTTGTTCCAGTTTCAACAGATACATAAACACGCAACACTTTGAAGAAGATAATTCACTTGTCAGGCTCAATCCAACTTCAGCCCTTGCTCAGGTCAATTAATCCCTTCATCAATCTTTTTCGACACCGTTCCATCCAACTGGGTACAGGTCCGAAAAAAAGATAGTCATCATCTGTACATTTCTCATATCATATTATATCTCTATTGTATTATTTTTACACTTCGCAAGGTTACAACTTTTCTCTGCTCCATTTATTTTTGAAACACAATGCAAAACTACACCTACCATCATAGGTTGAACAGCAACGCCCTTCACATGTCCAACTCCTCTTCATCCATTCCAAGGCTACACGTTGCCACTACTACCACCACCACCACCGGTAATGTCGAATCGGACATGCCGGAGTTGGTGTACGACTCTGAATCAGACGTTGAAGACGACGATGACTCGGAATCGACGAATAAACAACAACAGCAGCCAAAACTATACACATCAAGAACATCTTCACAAGGCAGAACAAACGTGATGATGGTTCTAGTTGACATCGTGTCAACCGAAATCACAAACTCATGCCTTGGCAAGAAAGACGTTCAATTTCAAGATTCGATAAAGAGTTTTCTTACAACGGTTTTGTCAAGGTCTTCTTTATGCATGGCTGATTTCTTACAGACTCTAGTTATACTACAAAAGATTACTATTTTGAAGTATCATCAGGATCAACAGGTCTCCTTAGTTTCCATTCAAAAGACGATTCTTTTCACGTTTGCCTATGCTTCGGGACTATCCAAATCCTCATCATTGCACAACTTTGCAATGGAGAATGTGAATTGGGAACTATGGAGGTGTGTTTCAGGATTGAATCCTAACTGTATACAAAATGGTGTTGACGAATTGTCGGGATTGTTCGTTGGTTCTAATTCTATCGTTAGCGGTCAAGAAGTTAGCTCTTTGAAGGAGAAGTTGCTGGAAGAGATCAAAAGACACGTTAAGATTACCACCACTGCTTAAAATTCTTCTTCTTTCTTTCTTTCGTTCTTTCTTGATCTTCTCTCTTTTTATATACATTTGCTTATTTTTCTTTCTTTTTCATAAGGTTATTCTTCATAATGGTTGTTTTGCTCATTCTTTTACTAGTTTCTAGTAATACCAGTAGTATCAATGGTAGCAAGTATCAGTAGCAATACTTGCACAGCCACATTAAAAAGCGACAGTGGCACGTGCCATACTATTGCTGTGGCTGTGGCTGAGGTCTTCGAACTTTTTCCATCCAGCAAGTAAGAGGAGGAGATGACTAAAACAGTCCAATATATATATTGAATATCCATTAAGATACTTCATTCACAACATATGTATGAAAGATCATTGCTGTAATTACCCCCGACAACGATAATCATGCCCGCAACACAGATATACTACCACGATAACGATACAACCACCCCATTCACAAACGATCACAACTCCGGAAGGCCTGTCTCGCTAGACCAGCTCTCAAAGATTGGTGTCTTTTACAAACATCTAGAAACCATGGACGAGGTTAACCAGGTAGCAGAGGAGAGAGAGTACAAGAACAGAGATACGATCGAACTGTCACCTGAAAGATTTCCAGGTGGTCCAGAAGCACTAGCGGCAAAGCTCGAAAACTTTTATGAGGAGCATCTTCACGAGGACGAGGAGATTCGTTACATTTTAGATGGAGAAGGATTCTTTGACGTTAGGGATGATCATGATCAATGGATCAGAACAAAACTTTACAAAGGTGATTTATTGGTCTTACCTGCTGGTATCTACCATAGATTCACCTTGAGTGACAAAATGTACGTCAAGGCATTGAGATTGTTCAAGGATGAACCTAAATGGATTGCCCTTGGCAGAGGTAGCGAGGAGGCTGAAAAGAGTGGTTGTCGTGCAGAGTATATCTCCGATGTCATTGGTGTCAATTGAGTAGCTCAATATTGTCCTCTGCTTCTTTTACTTCTTCTTCTCTTTTGACTTTCTGCGCTAAATCAAGCATGTGGGGGAATTGAAGAGGGGGAGAGGCGTTAATAATACCCATATCTTCATAAACAATTATTCTTTTGTCTTTCACTCTGGTTAATAATGATCTCGTCGAGAAATTTTCATTCATATCGTCCAAAAGTTATCCCTTGTACAGTACGAATGTTAGCACTAGCATCAGTGCTGGCTCCCTCAAAATTCACATCCGTGCACCATCAATTTCCCCAGAACAGCTTTCCCCTCAATTATACAGTAATCTTCAAAGTTCAACTTCTTCGCTACTGGCCCTTACTTTTCAGATACGGCACTTCTTAGATACGAACCCCAAGTCTGTAACACCGAGAACCTCTTCCTATAGCATCTGAGATAGCGTAGAACTGATACTTTCCACTTATTAATGGCTATCAGGTACGTTGAGTTGTGCGCAGCATCTGCCAGAACGGGTGTGCTTTTCAAAAGACCTACTGCTCTGTCATGTATCTTCTCATCCCCATGTCTTTCATCATTACCACACAACCGCAGTTTTACAACCTCCCAACTAAAAAGTCTCATTTATAAGCCACAGCCAAAGATCAACAAGCAGAAGAAGCCAGATGATGCACAGCAACAAACGGCAAGTCCCATCACTTCAAGTTCGACAGGCACCGGCATCAAGACACTATCAGAGATTGAAGATGAGCCAAGGTTGCAACACGTTTTGAAAAACAAGTATTACCAAAAGACACCCCGCATATTCAAACCATATGTGAAATCGATGCTTCTCCGGCCAGTTGGATTCTCCCTATCTTTTTTCATCGTGCATGAGCTAACCGCCATCATTCCACTTGTTGGGTTCTGGGCAATCTTTATGAAGTACGATTGGGTCCCTGTTGACCTGCCCCAGGAGTACCTTGTCAAGGGACTTCAAGTGATGACCGATAGAGTCACCAATTGGGATCTGAACTTGGAAGAGAAGGCAAAATGGGCCCTTGCGGGAGCCAATGCATATGCCGCAACGAAACTTCTCGTTCCTGTTAGAATTCCTCTCTCGTTCTTGTTGACACCATTTTTTGAAAAGTGGGTTCTTCGACCTTTTGGTAGAGGGTTGAGTTTGGTTTTCAGGAGGGGTGAGAAAAAGAAGAAGGTTGGTGTAAAGAACACCGAAGAGGTAAAGAAGTGACAGTGATGAATAAGGATATTTATACATACATGCCTAGAAAAGCTACCCCCGTTTTTCTGTGTAAATCTAGAGAGGTAATAATTAAATAACGATTAATTTATACATTACAAGACAAGTTGACAGCTCTAACTTGCTTCGACTGCCGGACAGTCATCCATAAAACGTTGGAAGCTGACCTCCCCATGGGTGAACATCACCCTTAGCTCAACCACTTTTACCGCGCCCTGTTGCCAAGTAGTGCGGTACAGCAGGAAGCGATGATGGGGACGCATTACTGAATCAAGCGCAATCTCGATCGATATTGAAGAGTCAATCAAGTGGCTTACAGACTCTGTGAAGATCCGGCCCCATTGCCACTGATAGCACCAAATGCCGGTCATTATCAGCCCATTGAAAGGTATAACAACGTCATTCATTTTTTGTTTCGCATCACAATTCTGCCCTTTGTCAAGATAACTCTCCGTCCTTGAAACATCCAAGCTACGGCGAATCTCCCCTCCCCTCCTCTCACGACCCCACCGTATTCAATGAGCAGGGATCGACAACAACAGCAGTCTTTTCAGGCCAATCAGCAGCAGCAGCAACAGCAGCAGCATCAACAGGGACAACAGGAGCAGCATATTCAGCAACAGCTTCTGCTGAACAATCAGCAGCTCAACAACGTATACCAACAACAGCAGCAGCAGGTTCAACGACAACAGCAGCAGCAACAACAAGCTCAAACACAACAACAACGGCAGCAGCAGGCTCAGTTCCAGCAACAGCAGCTCAGACAACAACAGGCACAGCAACAGCTGGGACAAGCACAGCAACAATCGTCCCTTGTACAAGCCCCTATTCAGCCCATCAGAGTGGCATCCAACGATTTCTTTACGATAGGACCCTACAGAACACGGAAAGATAGCGCTAGGATATCGGTCTTACAAAAGTATGACATTCTTGGTTACATAGCTGCAGGTACCTATGGTAAGGTTTACAAAGCACAGGGTAAATCACCAAGCAATCTGAACAATCTCTATGCCATCAAGAAGTTTAAGACTGATTCAAAAGACAACGAGGTGATACACTATACTGGAATCTCGCAGAGTGCCATTAGAGAAATGTCCTTGTGTAAAGAATTGAACCATAAGAATATAACACAGTTGACAGAAATCATCCTTGAGAGGAAATGCATCTACATGGTTTTTGAATTTGGCGAACATGATCTCTTACAGATCATCCATTATCATTCACATCCTGATTTCAAACCTATACCAGAAACAACCTTGAAATCTGCCATATATCAGATATTAAACGGACTCTCATACTTGCATCAAAATTGGATCC
Source organism: Ogataea rishiriensis (assembly GCA_030569615.1). NCBI lineage: Eukaryota > Fungi > Ascomycota > Pichiomycetes > Pichiales > Pichiaceae > Ogataea > Ogataea rishiriensis. The sequence continues at coordinate 42,613 of JAJMLH010000001.1, read as the reverse complement.
TTCATAGAGATTTGAAACCGGCTAATATTATGGTTACCAATGACGGAATAATCAAGATTGGTGACTTGGGTTTAGCTAGAAAATTCAACAATCCGTTGCAGAGTTTATATTCAGGCGATAAAGTTGTTGTTACGATATGGTACAGAGCACCAGAACTTTTACTAGGCGCTAGGCATTACACACCTGCCATTGACCTTTGGGCAGTGGGTTGCATACTGGCTGAACTTTTATCCCTAAGGCCACTATTCAAAGGCGAAGAGACGAAGATGGACAACAAGAAACAGGTTCCATTTCAGGAAAATCAACTTTTGAAGATTCTGGAAATACTGGGAACACCAACTTTGGATAAATGGCCTTCGTTGAACAGCTATCCGGAATACTCGCAGCTTTCCAAGATTACGCTGTTCCCTCCAAATTTGAAGGCTTGGTATCAGTCAAATGGTGGTTCCAACAAGAGCTGTCTCAAGCTGCTATCTGAGCTGTTGGAGTATGATCCGTCTAAGCGACTAAACGCTTTAGATTCATTGGATCATAAATGGTTCCAGGAGAGTCCAAAACCAACGGAGAACATATTTGGACAGTCGAAATTCAAGTATCCGCCAAGAAAGATTCAAAAGGATGACAATGACATCTTAGGAGGTGCCAACAACTCTATATACAGCAGCCAGCAGAATTACAATGTTAACAACGGTGCGAATGGGAAGAGGGCTTATGGTGGTATTGGAGTTTATGATGATCCAAGTAGAAAAAGGGTCCGCTAGACCTTTCCTTATATACAAATAGCATGTAAATTTTTGACTTCAGTCTATTAATGCGCTTCCAACTATCTCCTCCACTTCTTCAGCAATTGCTTGCTCACTTTTCAATCCACAGTACACACCATAGACGTTTCCGTCCTCTCCGTCGGAAGGTACCTCCATAGTATCAAACTGAGACTTCAACATATCCGACTTCATGAAATGGTTTCCTCTGGCTGCCATTCTCCTGTAAATTATTTCATAGTCGTTATACATGAACACCATGACAACCTTGACTTTATATGATGAGCCACTAACTTTCTTTGCAACGGATTCTTTAATGAACCTTCTGTACGATTTCTTCAGCATGGAACAACTCACCACAACGATATTGTTCGTATCCAACAGGGAGGCAGAGTCTTCACTAAGCTTTTTCAACCATGGCCATCTATCGTCATCGGTCAATGGTATGCCCGATGACATCTTCTGAAGGTTTTCATTAGGATGGTAATCATCACCCTCTAGGAAAGGGCACGATTGGAACTTTCCCCTCAAGTTGGATGCTATGGTGGATTTACCGGTTCCTGACGGACCACCTATGATCAAAACGACCTTTTGATTGCCAATGGGTTGACTCAACTTAGAAATTGCCATTTTCAATTCCTTTCGCTTCTTTTCATACCATCTCCTTCACCATGAGCTAGCGATATTAAAACATAATTATATGGTCAAATTCTGATTGATCTCTCTTCATTTGAATAATGTCCAACAAATCTGAGCCGCACAAGCAATTAATTATTTACGTAATAGCTTAGAAAATGTGCCTAAGGGCTGTGCAAGTTTATTCCCTATAAATTTTTCAAATTTCCTTTACTTTGGAAAATTTCCATGGGGAGCTTCCTAAACATCTGAAAGTTGCAGATTGATCTTGAACGAGGGTATAATAGGCATTGTCTTGACTTTGATAATGTATTGATGGAAGGGATCACAGTATTTGAGAAACTTACCCGACGGAATCACAGTTAACTCTTGTGCTTAGCTACTTGGCACAAGTTTACCATCATGTTCCTCTCACTCCGTTATCTAAGTTTTGCTACAATCAGGCCCATAATCTCAAAAAGAACATATGCAATTACAGTCACGGAAAACAGAAAAAATAATAGAGAAGTGATAAACCTGGTGAAGCTAGCATCTGAAAGATTTCGAGACATCTTGAAAGAAAAAGACGTCTCAAAGTTTGATCTTAATTTATTAAGAAGGCACTTCAGCGATGAGTTCATCGCTAGTTACAACAAATACATTGACAAGTATTTAAAAGAGGTTGAGAGAAACGTTATCAGATCAATCTTAGACATGGGAGGTGAAAAGGTGGATGAAAGAAACGTTTTTAAGAGTTTCATGGTTCCAACTGAAGACTCTGCCAGCTCACTCATACGATATCTGTCCGAAAATCAGAAAAGACTCTCAGAATTACCCCTGGATATTCAGCCTCAGACAGAAGATAGATCATCGCTCCAAAGAACGGTCGACCTTATCTTGGAGAAGATGATGTATACCAGGATGAAACCACATAACCTTCAACATATCTACAATCATGCATCAAACAATCAAAACTTCAACAACAATCTAACATTCAACATCATGGATATTGATAACCCTTATGAGTGGTTCCCAGAAGCTAGAAAGTTGAAGAGAAAATTCATAATGCACGTTGGACCAACAAACAGTGGTAAGACATACAACGCCTTGAAAAGGCTAGAATCCGCATCAAAAGGTTACTTTGCTGGTCCTTTGAGGTTGCTAGCGAGAGAAGTTTACGACAAGTACCAAAGCAAAGGAGTTCCTTGCAGTTTAGTCACCGGAGAAGAAGTCATACTGGATATTGACGAGTATGGGAACAGGGCAGGCCTAACGTCCGGAACAATCGAAATGTTACCGATGACAGAAGAGTACGATGTTCTTGTTGTTGACGAAATTCAAATGATTGGTAATCCAGAGAGAGGAGCCGCTTGGACCAATGCTGTTCTTGGAGCAAGAGCAAGAGAGATTCATTTATGTGGTGAGATTGCTGCTGTTCCTTTAATCAAAAAGTTGGTCGCCATGACAGGAGACGATATAGAAATCAATGAATACACCAGGCTTGGAAAGTTGGTTGTTGACCAGGACCGTGTTTCCTTATCGGATTTACAGGTAGGCGACTGTGTTGTTTGCTTTACAAAGAATAACATATTGAACTTTAAGTCGCAGATCGAAAATGAGACAAACTTCAAGTGTGGAGTTATCTATGGTGCATTACCACCTGAAACTAGAGCTCAAGAGGCACAGAGATTTAACGATGGATATTACGATATTCTTGTGGCTTCGGATGCTATTGGAATGGGACTGAATTTGAAAATCAACAGGGTTATTTTCACGACTACACAAAAGTACAACGGTAGAGCCAACGTCTATCTAAGTGCTTCTAATATAAAGCAGATTGGTGGAAGAGCAGGAAGATTTGGTGTTGGTGGATCTGTTGGGCGTATCACTGCACTCGACAGAATGGAGTTGGAGAATGTTAGAAGGGGTATCAATGCACCTGTGGAGTATTTGACGAAGGCCGTTCTATGGCCACCCGAAGCGCTTTGGGTCAAGTATTACTCCATGTTTTCAAAGGGCACAGAAATGATCTCAATGTATAGAAAGTTTGAAGCAGACCTTGCCAAATTATACAGTTCGAGAGACAACTCAAAAAAGGATTTCATTATTGGACAGATTGATGATATGAAACTAATGGCCGAGTTTATTCAAAGTGAAAACCTAAGTCACAATTTCAGCATTCTGGATCAATTGAAATTCATGTACTGCCCTTCGACTCTATCTCATAACGAGAGATTAGCGTTGAAGCTGGTCACGGATCACGTTTTCAAAGAGTTTTTGGAGGTTGTTGTTCGTAGGGGCAAGCGGACGATCTTTGACTTTGACTCAATGCCGCTTTACTTGACTTCCTCCGATGTGCTAACAGAGTCAATTAATGGCGAGAGGGTTGGTTGGCTCAACGAGAGAATTGCCACTGATCCTGTTCCTGCTTACTTAAAGCCTGAACTTGCCAAGCAGATGCAAAGTAGAGAGCTTGCATTGAGTAGACCAAAGAAAGTGTATGTCAAAAACTACAGCCCAGTTGAAGATCGGTTGATGAAACTCGAGAGATTCCATAAGTTGATTGTGTCGTTCTTATGGTTGTCATTCAGATTCCCACATAATTTCATCGACATTGAGTCTGCCACAAAGGTGAAGGAGTTGGTCGAGTTCAAAATCAGTGAGATGTTGCACAGTTTGAGAAGCAGCTCTGCAGGAAAGTCCAGCAGATTCAGGAGCTTTTCCAATTACAGGTAATTTTTTAGAGTCGCTACGAGAGTGACATTTCGCCAAAATCGTTGATATACATTCTGTACATATAATAAAATGTTCCAAAAAGGTTTTACGCTTTATTTTTATTACCTTATGAATTTGGCTTGGCAAGTCTTAGAAATAGGTTATACAGCATCATTACCGCTCATAGTGCCCATTCAGATTGCTCCTTATCGTCGCTCTTTATCAATGGCTCTTCAATGCTGTTGATCTTGATGTCACTACACAGGCAGCATCTTGTGGATAACAATGTGTCAATCTCAACCTTCAATTCATCCAACACTTTTTTGTTACCGTTATTCAGCATGATCTTCTTCTGTAATTTGTAAACGGCATTTTTGAAGCTGTAATCGTTCGCGTTCAAGATCTCTTTAACCAAACAATCTTGGTGGAAGGAGTGCATGCATGGGAAAATAATGAACTTTCTGATGACCAAAATCTTGTTGCACAAAAGACAGGATTCCTTGGGTTCAATAATCTGAAAGTTGTCGTCGTGGAATGTCTTGATTTGGGCGTTGATCTTTTCTGATTGCTTGATCGATGTTGCCATTTCAGTGGAAAGTTTTCCCATTTCCAATGAGAGATGCTCGAGCGATCTTACGATCTCTTCCTTAAAGTTATCTATCACAATGAAGTTGGGGAATAGTGGCAATAGCTCCTTCATTGTGAGCAACTCGCATTTACTCATCAAAAATTTGAGCAGATTCTTGATCTTATTGTCACCTTCATTCTCACCATCATCCATATCCTTCGTGGAAGAATCTTTGGACAGAGTGAGTTCCAATAACTTTTGATGTTGCTCCATAAACTTGTCGTTCATTATCACGTTTGTAATCAACTTCTCGGCAACCTTTAGCCACAATTGCTTACGCTCCAGGGATGATGGATCCGCTGGCTTATCTGCAACAAGAATGGCATTCTCAATCAAATTATTATCTAGGGCCAAGTTGATAGCATCTTCATAATTTCCTAGCATTGAATAAATGTAAATAGCCGTTTGAATCTTGTCATGCTTAAAGCATAGTCTTAGAATGAAATCAGTGTCGAACAAAATCTCAAAGTTCTTGTTTTTAACACCAAAAAGACCTTTTGACTTCTGATGGGTCTCCAAATATTTCAAAAGCAAGTTTTCACTCTCAAGATTAGGATAGCTTATCAAGATGGACAATAGAGCGTTGTGGATGATTTTATCTTTCACCTGTTTCTCCTGGATCAAAAAGTTCAAAAATCTCAAGCCTTGATTGTATTCAGGAGATACTGCTCTTGACCTGCTGACGGATTTGTTGTACGTCAAAATTGCAGGCAATAACTTTTTGAAATCAAGATCATCGGACAATCGTATCCAGGTGTCTATGGTCTTTTCAGCGTGATGAATTAACAATGCAGTCGAGCATTTGTAAATTAATGTTGGGTTCTGTTGCAACGTCAAAACGTGAAGAGCTTTGTCCCACTTCTGAAGGTTGAGATAGTAACTCAAGACAAACTCGTAGTCTTCGATGAGATTGGAATAGTATAGCAATTCATCTTTTCTATTGTGTGATAGAATTATCTGGTACACTGTTTCTTTGTCCAAAATATCCTTATAATCATTCAAAAACTTGTGAAACTCTTTGAGCATGACGGACTTCTTTTGAGAAATATTTTGGTCGTCACTCGCAATTTGCCGGTTCTCAACTATATTATTAATATTGCTCGAAACAAGTAATTGATTATCTAGAGCATTGAGTCGTTCAATGAATAGCTCAACAATCCAGCTGCTTATCATCACTTTTTGCATGTAGAAATTTTTCGGTAGCAATTTGAGTTTGGTAAAGAGATAAGAGTACAGGCTTGAATCTTGTTTCAAACCTATCAATTGGAGAGCAACTTTCTCAAACGACTCGCTGGTCTTTGCCAAAACTTTGGCACCCTGGTCAAATTTTCCAATCTCCAATAGATGATGTCCCTTGCTGATAAGAATCATATCCTTTTTTATTGAATCTGTACTGTTAGGGTGCGAGAGCAGACTAAGTGCCTCGTCAAACAAACCTTTCTCCATCATTATTTTCCAAATGTCTGAGTTTTCATTGTTGACCACAATCTCGAATATACTAAACTCTGAGTAGAGCCAATATGTTTCTGCAACATAATCCGCAGCTAAACCTATGTTTTCGCCGGAAGGGACTGTTACCATCTGTCTGGAAACTTCCTTTCCGTTGAGCTGGTTGAAAATTATTAGCTCTTTCAAGTCAGTGAGCAAAATTATGTGGTATTTTGTCAACAAGATTGATTCAACGGACAGTGCACATTTCGCATCCAAGCTGAGATACTGCAAATCATTTTTGTTTCTAAACTGTGTGTTTCCATAAACCAATTGGTAGGATTGGTCATCCTCGTTGATATCCACAAAAGCAAAAGCCGTAAAGCTACAGCCAAATTTGAGCAACGAGCCAAAACCTATATACAATGGATTCTTTTTGAAACCAGAGGAGAACAACGATGCAGATGCAGACGACACCTTTGGCACCTCAAACCTAAACTGAACAAGCTGACTGCTATTCAACGTCACTAGTACCTGATAGCCTTTTTCTATTTTGAGTCCACAAATGTTTTTCACGCCATCTTTGGATTTCCAGATCTGTTTGACCAATCGTTCTCTACTATTTTCAATGTTCAATTCGTAAATTAAACCTGTCAGTGTTCCGACAAGCACAGAACCTGTCCCTTTTTTTGTTGTAAACTCTTCAAAAAACCACATTATGGAGATAGGGAGCCCCTTTAATTTGGACAAGTGCTTGAACTGTGTGGTGTCCACTGGAAGATAATAATACTCTGTGTTGGTTGTCTGTACGATGAGATGGTACCCTTTCGGGTCTAAATAAGCATTGCTTACCGTGAGTGTATCATTTGTTTCAATCTGTGCTTTGTCCACCTTCTCTGGGTTATCAAGGTCAATCCTATAAACCGTACCATTGACTAGCACCAAGTATAGAAGATTGTTTTTTGCCAATAGCTTAACTATGCTCGATTGTATCTGGAATTGAAGTTGGACTTCCTCCAGACTGAACATGGATTCATGTACGTTTCTGGACTCTATTGTGTCACCTTCTGGCATTATGTCGGACGATTGATCTGTCATAATTGTATTTTATGCTGTAATTAAGAGTGACTCTTTGTTTGTGTACTTGGAGTGAAGAATAACAGACTGTCCACCTTGATCATTTTGATAACTGGGGATACGTGCTGTGTGCGATCCCAGATAGGCAAGCGCACAGTGCATACCAAAGAAAGCATAAGAGTGCCTCACTGTAGAGAGGTGGTGATATTTTTTTTGAATCAAACACATTTATCAGACTCTTTACACGTTCCATCATCTTGTTCTTCAAACGTTTGTACCTTCAAGCCTAACTAACTCTTTTGATTTCAATTACTTGAAATATTAACATATTACTAGCCATGGGTATCAGCATACCAGTGAAACTTTTGAATGAAGCACAAGTGAGTATCGAGTATCGGACAGTTTTTCAGCATCTCAGTTCTCCATTCTGAATCTTATACTAACACCGTAACTAATCCATATCGATATGTATTTCAACAGGGTCACATAATCAGCTTGGAGCTTACCTCAGGTATATCGTACAAAGGGAAGCTAATTGAATCAGAAGACAGCATGAACGTGCAGTTGAAGGATGTGACAGTGACTCAGAAAAACGGTTCCGTGGAACATCAGGACCAAGTTTTCATCAGAGGGTCACAGATCAGGTTTTTTTCTGTTCCTGAGATTTTGAAACATGCCCCAATGTTTAATCCTAGTCATGTCAAACCTCCTGCTCCTACGAGGGGGCCTGCTAAGAGGTTTTAGAATATGAAATCTTATCGAGATGAGGCGGTAGGTCCGCTACCACTGGAGAAGGCGTTCTTTGCACTGCGTTTGAAGAATCATTTTATGTACTTTATAAATTTGTATCATGGTGTCGTTCGTTTTCGTCGATAAACAACGGCTTGACGTGACTAAGTGTACTCGTTCCGTTCTGGTATCTTACACAGACCTTTTACCGGTAAATTAATTATTCCCATTGAGAGCGTATACAACACTTCTAAAAAACGTATTGGGAAACAACTCAACGAATAACCCATCAATCAAAACCCTCCAAGGCGTTCAGAACCTTCTCCAGTCTACTGCAACCTTGATCGTACCTGTTTGGATTGAGCATCATGTTTGCAGTCAACCGACTGATTGAATCAACAATTTGCTCAATTAGATACTTTTCCTCGCCAGGGATCTCCAAGCTTGAAAATTCCTGTCCTATAACAATACCATCAGAGGCATTCAAGAGTCTGGCTAAAGTATCATAAGAGAACGGCTTGATCTTTGACTTGCGGTTTGCCCCACCTTTTTTATTCTTACGACCACCTTTAGCAGCAGATGTTGCACCTCCACGGAATGTTTTTGTTCCCATGTTAATGATTGGCTCTTCTTCATCGCTGTCATCCTCAATATCCTCATAGTCATCATCTCTGGCACCAGTGTCCTTCAAATAAGGATCGGTGTACTGTTCACCTGTAGATTCGTGTCTTTCAAATAGAGATTCGTCCGACACCGTTGATGAAGTTTTTGCCCTTTTAAGAGTTCCAAGTTGACTTGCTTCAAATTCATACCCTGACCTGACTTCGCTGCTTGCATCATCCTGCTCTCTAGCTGTATGGAACGAGTCTTGGCCCGTAATAACACTGTTCGTGAGAGAAGAAGTACGATCGTTTATTCTGTGTTCTCTTTCGCGAGAGGTGGGAGTTTTGCTTGAAGCTGAGGAACGTGGTGGAGACTTTCCTAATGGTAATGGGTCAGCATGGTTTGACTGTAAGCTTGTATTGATGACTGTATAAGTGGAAGATGATGCATCTTGGTTTAACCTTCCAATTTCCAATTTATGTGGCTTCAATTCAGAAGAGGCCAGAGAATGGGACGTTTGAATTTCGCTGTTCATGTCAGCTTCAATCTCCGATTGGAGATCCTCAAATTCTTTCATGATGTCGTCAAATTTACCACTGATTCTTTCGCTAGTGGTGCTTTGGATGCTAGATCTTTTAGACTGTGGATATGTTGGAATCACAGGAAGAGCATGCTCATTTTCGATGTTTGTAGGAACAAGCTTTGACTTTTTGTCTGCTTCATCTTTCAAACGTTCCTGCTCCATGGCTTCGTCGAGTGCCTGTGCTCGCAGAAGATTAGAGTTTGGCCTCATTGGTGATCTAGCTGGAATGCCAACGTTTAGATTGGTAAATTCTTCCTTGTCGGGCAACCTGGGCTCTCTAACAGACAAATTCTGAGTATTTAAACTGGCTTTTGTGGGGGTTGTAGCACTGGTGGTGAGTAGAACTAGTGGTTCCCTGATCGATTCAGAGTCGTCCTCCTGTATAGGCTCGGCTGAACTCAACAACGATGCCAGATCTCTCGATCCAGAGGAGTGTTGCATCTTATGTGGACTCTTCACAGTTTTGACTTGTGAAATAAGTTCTGAAGGAATATTATCATCGGTGATTCCTTCTTGATCAACAACAAATTTAACGGTATCGATGTCAACATTCTGCACAATACCAGAGTAATCGGACATCATAGAGGATCTGTTTCCTGGTTCTGTAATAGAGTACCTTGCCGCTTTTCTTTGGAGAGTATCAGAAATTTGATTATAGCTACCTGACATGTGAACATGTGAAATACTGTGGACAGAGTCCGGTGAAGGGGAAGGAGAAGGATGAGTCGCCAGTGATGAGTAGGTGTGCGTGTTTCTATGTGGAGATCTACTTGATGATGTAGACTTGGTACTCCCCCGATCTGCAGATGCTTTGAGGAAGCTTGATTGTTCCTGGTTTGCCAAAAAATTCTCTTCTTTTGACTGGTCATAATGATCATCATTATCGTCGTTGTGATCAATAGAGGAGGTCTCAATCAGGTTTTGCAAGTGTTGTTGACGATGTAGCATTTCTTCTTCATTTTCTGATTCTTCCTCCAAATTTCCTTGCAATCCATGAAACTGTTCATTTGAGATTTCTTGCAGCGAGTGGGTTCTGTTGGTATAGATGCTACTAGCATTCGATCTGGTACTGGTGTTTCTACCCAAACCTTCGTATCTGGACATTTCTTGTGCTTGTGAGATTTTGTTATAATTGATGTATAGCGGCTGTTGAACTGAATAATAAATATGATGACGATGGTGAAAACTTGGGGGCTGGCAAGGGCTAAAGGGATAGATATAATCAAACCAGAAGAAAAAAGAGAAAACTTGTTACTGTTCAATCAGATCAATGATTGTATGTTCAGTGGATCATATGATTGTACGATCAGTGGTGGATCGAAGGAATAAAAGGAACGGAAGGCTTCTTGATTAAAGATGGCTGGTATCTGATCTGAGAAAGAAGAGTGCGGCTACTGCTGATTCCGGGCAGTGCTGAGATACCAGGGTTGACTGAATGTGGCACTGTAATTGCGGGTGTTTACACGTTTCCCAATCTGGCAATCCTCCTCACTTGATCAAAGCTGTCTTTGAATTATACAGGATACAGTGCAAAAAAAAAAACATAGTAGAAATCAACTTATAAACTAAAGTAACATAGGAATAGTAACAAATTCAACAAATTCAAACAAGATGAACAGAGTGATTCAGCAAAAATACATTGTAGGCGTAAATCCACAGCTGTTCATTCAAAAAAACATAACGCAGAAAAACAAAAAAGTAAGAGAATCAAAAACCAAACTCACAGAAAAAAAGATGCAACTTAGGACAACTCAGATATGTCCGTCTCTGTAGCTTTCAATCCCATAACATTCAAAAACAAATTCAGGTTCCCAAGAGCCTTAGCTGCCTTCTCCTGCTCATTGGTCTCGTTGAACGACTTGGCAAGACCCATCACACCAAAGATCTCGTTTCTCACCTCGTCAACGATTATTCTCTGATGGTTCAACAAACCGGCCAAGGCCAAAGAGGCCAAGAATTGCCAGATGTACGAGTCATCGTCGGAACCACCTTCAACGGTCTTGACTTTGACGTTATCATCGTTAGACAGGAATGGTGGGAAGATAGTGGTTAGTCTGCCTTCTAGGCATTGGAACAACTTGTCGTAGCTGTATTGCCATTGGGATAGATCCTGGGCACTCAAACTCTTGGATAGTTCCTGCTTGATTAACTCCAATCTTGAAATCAAGATAGTGATGAGCGATAGACCCAGCTTTGTGGTTGATAGGAAAAGCACGTTGTTGTTGGTAATCACCAATTCCAAAACTCTCAACACTTGTTGGAACTTGGACTCACTGAGATACAAAACTAAAGTTTTCATGATGGTCATTTGGAAAAGGTCAATTTTTTTTGAGACAGCAGCTGGAATCTCATAGTTACTTTGGGTGTAATTCTTGTATGATCCTTTTAGGATGACATCAATTTTTTGCAAGTTGGCAAAGATGATTTCAATCAATTGGAACTTCAAATCGGCCGTTAGGAAGTGGAACAACCTGTTGAAAACCTTCATGGTCTTATCAAATGAAAGGACAGAGATGAATGGATTCACAGACTCATCAGAAGATGTTGCCATTTTGTCGTTCAAATGTAAAGATTTCCATAGTTCAGTTGGGGTAAATTCTTGATTCTCTCTTTCCATGGACTCCAACTTCAACACTTGTGAATAGATATTCTCAACTATGGACAACTGGAATGCCCTAGAAGATTTGGAGAAATTGTATTCTCTTGGTAGAATGTCCTCATCAGACTGAACATCGTCTCTAGATTTGATGATCAGTTGCTTTCTCGGCTCTTTACCGGTACCGAATGACACCTTACCTAGAGCTCCTTCTCTGCTCAACACACCAGTTCTTTCTCCCCTCTCCTTGGCAACTGTAACAGCCTTGGAAACCTGCTGCTGCATCCTTTGTAGAGCAACATCGGCTCTTTTTGATCTACCACCTAGCCTATGGCCAGATTGATCCAAATACTTCTGGGCAATGGAACTCATATTGTTCTCACTCATAGAAGAGTTCAAAACTTTGTAAACTTGGCAGTAGAAATCGGCATTGTATGGATCTTCGGTGACAATTTGTGATAGTTGGAATCTTGTAACAAAGTCCTTATCTCTAGGGTTCATGAAACCGGAGGCTCTTGTTATCTTCGACACCTTCTGCTGTCTTGCAAGGAACTTTTGACGCTCCTCTGGAGTGAGGTTCTCAATATGTTGTTGCACTTGCATCTGGTGTTGCATCTGCCTTTGCTGTTGTGAGAAATGGTTGTTGAATTGTCTGTTGTTTTGATGGTTTCTGAAATTTTGGGCCTGATTTGGGGGTTGCTGTTGGAACTGCTGCTGTGGGTTTCCTTGAGGTGTTGAAGCCTCCTCAGAAATTCCCGTTGGGGCAGCCTCACCTAGGACAGGGTAGTCATTGATAGAAGCAACACGGGACTCAGATGGTTTAGAAGGGCTCTGTTGCTGCTGCTGTTGGGACTTTTGCAATGGCCGTTGTTGTTGCTGTTGTTGCTGTTGTTGTTGCTGCTGCTGTTGCTGTTGCTGTTGCTGTTGCTGCTGTTGCTGCTGTTGTTGTTGTTGAACGATCTCAGGAGGAACTTGGGAAGGTGCTCCTTGAGGCTGTTTACCTTGCTGTTCTGGTAACAAAGGAGGAGCATTCTGTCCGTGTGGGCTGAACTGAGGAGGAGCTGTTTGCTGATTGAATGGCATATGAGGTGGGTAACCCATGAATGGGGGTGGGACCATACCCTGTTGGAATTGAGGTGGCATAGGTGGCATGTAACCTTGTGCAAATGCCTGAGCAGCTGCATTGATATTTGGAAATTGACCTGTTGCGACAGCTGCGTTCAAAATTTGTTGTTGAGCCTGTGGCGGCAACATAAAGAATGGATTCTGCTGAGGTGGTGGAAGTTGCATCTGGGGCTGTTGTTGCTGTTGTTGCTGTTGTTGCTGTTGCATGGCCTGTGAGCCTCTGAGCTTGGCCTCAATCTCTTCCAATGACAACACCTTCTTCTCTGGCACTGATTGTGAATCAATGCTAGATGGAACATCCTGTTTGGCCTCGTTGCTCCACAAGGATGCCATTGGCTGCATGACATCTTCAACTTGGGCAGCTTTGGCATAACTCAACTGTTGAGGAGGAGGTGCCGGTGGAGGATTCAAACCACCAGTGAAATCAAAGTTCTTGCCGATGTTTTCAGTGGAGGCGCCAAAGGTTTCATCGTTGAAGGCATCATCCCCTAAGCCCTCGTAGGTATCCTCAAAATCGTATGTTTCCAGGTCCTGATCGTTGTCTTGCCTCTTGCCTCTAGCAGAGGTATGACCAGATGGGTCAAAACCAAAGAACGACATGTGTATCTGTTGTTGTTGCTATGGTATGCTACAATAGAAGAAGCCTGGTTTGAGTGTCTGATTGTGAATGAATGTTTATCAAGGGTATCAAATTAAAGAGAAAGGGTGATGTATATGTATCCGTGGGAAACAAGACAAGACAATATACACCAAGTAGCTCCATTCCAATGGACGTTTCTCCCTCAACAAGGTGAAAGCGGTGAATCTTTGTCTTCCGGCACGTATGTTCAATATGGCAGTAAAGGGCACACGACTTTCCTGGCAGTGCTCTGCCGCTGCAACAACTTGAGAGCTCGAATTCAACGTACAACTTGGCTGATTAGAGACCATATATAGTCATATATATATTCAGACGACAAAAATACATAGGGAAGGAGTTGTTGTAAAATCCTTAAACTGTTTTTGGTCCATTGTTTGAATTCGTACAAGCAATGGAGGAGGAGAGGTTTAGGTAGGTAGACAAGCCAAAAAAAAAAAGACTAGCTGTATACAGAAATCGGAAGAATCAAAGGGTGGAGACGAGAAATGGAATAGACGTTGAGCGGATACTTTTAATCTGGAATTGCAACATTTGGTCCTGTTCAACCTCTCATTTCAAACCTTCTTCCAGTGGCAGTCTTCCTTTCGCTTCTCATCTCTTCTTCGTCAACGTCCCTTCTTGCTCTGTTCAAAATCTTTGTGAAACTGTTCACTCTGAATCTCATCCTCTGGTGCAAGTAACACTTGACAATCTTGATATGATAGTGGAAGTACGATCTGAAAAGTTCAATGTGTGTGATTGAATTCCATCTCACGTCCTCCGTTGACAAGTGTCTTGGAAATAGAACAAATGTGATGTAAGTCTTATCATCAGAATTTTCACTCTCTAAATGCTTAATCTCCAATGGAATCTCCTGATGCCAGTTGATAACTTGTGGAGCCTTTTGGATCGATCTCTTTCTAGCATCACTGAATTCCTGTAAGAACACCTTGGAGAAGATTTTGTCAGTGTCATCCTTGAACACAGTGCTGAAGATGACAGTGACTCTATCGTTTGATGGTTTGATGTAAATGGACTCTAGATCTCTGTAGTGCATCACCAACACTTCCTCGTTGGAATTGTTTGGCGAGTCTTCACCGTATAGGTTGTTTGGATCGACCGGTTGTTCCTTTGACAAAACGTTGTATCTATCAAAGGCCTTTAGGAATGGAGCAGCAAAGCAGTTTCTCTTGAGCAAGGACAATTCATCGATCAATTCGTGTTTTGCCTCTTCGGATTCAAACGACATGGATTCGAGGTCAATGTAGAGACTGATGTTGTAACCGGGCTCAGGCTGTTCGGACAAAATTTGGATGAACGAGTATTTGGAGTACTTGGAAGTGAGCAACTGTAAAACATCGTATCTCACTAGATCTTCCCAGCACTTGATGTTGATTGACACTAGTATTTTTGTCTTTGACTCTGGTGTTGAAACATGGTATGTGGTGAAGTCAAAGTCAGTGATGATTCTGTCCAAAGATGCTGGTTGGTAACTCTCTGCAAAGGCAGTGACAAAGACCTCTTGAATTAGCAGGTTTATTGGTTCGAGTTGAAGCATGTTGATATTTACAATTAACAATCAATTGATTAATCGCTGATTGATTGAAGTGTTAACTGAGAGTTGGGTAGGTTGAAGGGAGTTTACCTATAACAATAACAGCTAGTTCTAGTTGTGAACTTCAACAAACTAAATAGATATATATAAGGTCTCCTCTGTAGATGCCGCAGGTGCCAACCGGTGCTCATAGTTAAGGCAAAGGAGAGGTGGATAGGCCGAGGTAACGTGTACAAAGTGGTGAGTAGCGTGTGGCGGTGCTCCAAGTGGCGGTGCTCGCAGCGCAAGATGGTACCCTCACTCGATCTTGGTACCAGGAGAGTATTACCCACCCTCCGGCAGCGTTATTCGCTTCACACAACAACATTTGGAAGCATATGAGTTGGAATCTTTAAACGATATTTATCTCGTGTACTCTATGAGGCTTCTACAGATACAACATTGATGTGTTGACTCCAAACTGAAATATTCTTTTTAATGTCCACAACATTTGTAACAATAGCCGCACATAAAACATGAGCCGCATAGTGCAAAAGTCGGCTCTTATTTTCAGGGAATTTTGAGAAAAATATCATAAATAAAGGCGGTGCTCATAATTAAAAGTGACACGTAAGTGTAAAATGACAGTTGAGCAGGGGTCGCCGCAGAGCCATTCCGCCATGCTGCCCCAACGTCCGCCGCAAAGCCGCTTCAAAGATAATGTTTTGAGAGAGTCTCCAGGTCCACCTTTCAACTCAGTCCTCTGGTGAACTTATTTCTACTAGAGAGAAGATGAAATCTTCTGTTTGCCACTAAATGAATTCTTCAGTATTTTTCTGTGTTGAAAAAAAGTAAAATAATACATGGGAAGTTTGAATGTTTCCCGTCCACTTTCATTCGTTCCATATGGGAATATTCAAGCAGCGACTTGAAAAATAGCTGAGAGTTCTTCAGCAATTTTTTAAAAATATCAAATAAACAATAGCATAAGCTGTCACTATTGAGGTGTCATAAAAATACAATTTGAAATTAGTGAAAAATAAGTAAGGGGTTTTTCCGAGCGTGTTTACAAAGTGTTTTGATTCTTATCAACCCGCCTTGAGTAGTTGATTGGAAGCAGCACCTTAACAGCAGCAGTAAGGTGAAATGGCTCTAAAACTCATATCAGCACCAACTAAAAGTACTGGAGTTCCTGTTGGTGAGTATTTTCAAAATATTTTTTGCTTGCTTCCTCATTTTAGTGGCGCTCGTGTAATAGCTTTGAACGGTATTGTCAGTTTGACACCTCGGTCTGATAACATTTGTTGTCGTTGATCACTGGCAGCAATCGGTTTAGAAAGATACTCATATTGAAGGGGAGCCGCTGATGCTCACAATCATGGGCCTTGGTGATTGTTTCAATTCGGGATAGGTGCCAAATATTGGCTTGAGAAACCCTCTTCCCATTTTGGCGTCGCGCTCAAAGCGAAACACCCACGCTCATCACCTCTGTAACACTCTTCCACTTTTTTCAGAGTGCTTCCGAATCTAGGTGCTTATTGCCTCACGATATTGAATGTGCTGCTGGTAACTTTGGTGAGCAACTGATGGTACAATGGCCCATCGTTCTAGTGTCAATGTCCTATCTGGTCCTTTACGAACGCTCTCCCTTGCAGTATCAAAGTTCAATTCTTGACGACCAACCAGCTTTCACTTCATATAATCCCTGTCCTGCTGGAGTCGTCAAGGTAGGTATCCCTGAAGTTGATTAGCGGTGATGCCGTTGTTATGCCCTTTTTGTCGGGAATGGTCCGATTGGCTTCAGCTGCTTGCTCTAAACGGTGTATTTGCAATTGTCACCCATGAAGTTGTTTGCATTATTCTTGTCCATATGAGTTGTAGTTTTTCCGGTTCCTTTTTGGCTGGAATAGGAGAGTCCTAGTGAATAGGAAGTTTGGGCTCTTTATAAACTCGAAAAGATTGTGTGCTGGAGAGGTCCATGTGAGATAAAATGTCATCTGTGTTCGGTTCGTTGGAAGCATCATTTCGCTCTTAGCAACCACTTGTCATCTCCCTCTTGTGGTAATGTATACATAGTTGGACGTAGTCATCACGGCTTCAATAGAAGAAGCCATAGAAGACAGTCGGTAGCGGGCATGTGTTAGTGAAAAGAAACACCAACGAACACAGCTATATCAAACTTGCAATGAGCAGATGAACCGAATCAATGGGTTCAGTCGCTGTTGGGGTGGGCCCACTGATCGGCCTAGCCTTTCTATTGATGTTTCGAAACATGATTTGCACGTCTTTTCAGCATTCCAGTTCAATGATCATGTAAACAACTACCATCATAAGGAATTACTGTCAATTTGGTATGGGCTGAAGGAAGCAAAAACAAGCGTAATATAGGATTTCACTGCCTTCCTCCCTCCCATACACAGACACTCAATTTTTCAACTTCCTCGGACA
Source organism: Ogataea rishiriensis (assembly GCA_030569615.1). NCBI lineage: Eukaryota > Fungi > Ascomycota > Pichiomycetes > Pichiales > Pichiaceae > Ogataea > Ogataea rishiriensis. The sequence goes on along the minus strand of JAJMLH010000001.1, from coordinate 25,152 downwards.
GATGAAAAATAATATGGAGATCACCACCATCAAACATGATTTGTACCATCTTGCTCCTGCCTACATTTGAGAGACTATTTGAGAGCCATTACGCTCTCCATCAGCAGCATACAACATTAATCCTAGAAGACTTTGTTGATCAAAGAAATACACCCAATGTCGGACCACAGCGAGAGATTCATGGAGTCTTTTGGCTCCAGCGAGGAAAAACCAACTGAGTCGCAAAAGCTCGAGTTGAAAAGACAAGAGGTCATTATAAACTACAATAGAGATGCAATGGAAAACTTGTTGAAAGAGAACGCGTCGAGGCCCGTGAAGGTCAAGCAGGTGAACTTGTTTGGAGCTGGAAAACAGTTTAGAGATACCTTTTTGCAGCGACAACTAGACCCTCTCCTTGGTAAGAACGAAAACTTGACATTTGAAGGCTTTTTGAAAAACGTGGACTTGACAACAACCAACTTCTCAAAAACCGGCTCGATTAGAAACATCGTAATGGGAATAGATCCGATTCAGTACAAATCGCCATTCAGTTCGGTTAATACTTTGGAACTGGTTGCTAACGTCCAGGTGGAACCAGTGAAAAAACTGTTCATGAAGGTCGGAACCAATGTGGGGAATGGTGAAGGAGACGGGTACTTGACGTTACAATGGAAAAACATTTTTGGAGGTGGAGAGTCCTTAAACTTTGACACAAACTTGGCCTCAAACCAAATTGGTACAACAAACAGATCGCAGTACCTAATAAACTACAGCATGCCTATCTTGAGCCATCCCGACTTTAAGCTGGATTCGATATATTACCACTCTTCAAGATTTGTTGACTTCACTACTTATCACGAACAAACAGTCAACGGTATCACCAACAAAATAAGTACAAACTATTTCCCAGCGGAAAAAAAATTCAACCATGAAGTCTCCTTCGAAAACCTGATTCGTTCGATAAGGGTGGCTTCGCCTCCAAACACCAACTACCGTAACAACTCATTGGTTAATGATTTCTATCTTTTCAGAGCTGGCGACTCTTTTAAGTCTAGTATTGCATATACTCTCAAATATGACTCAAGAGATCTACCTATTTTACCAACATCTGGCCAATTTTTCAAGGCGTCACTTGAGTATTCATTCTTACCAACCTCTTCCAAGTTCCTAAAGGGAACATTTGAGTACGCCACTGCGACAAGCATCTTGAACAATAGCGCTATTTTCAATCTGTCATTTCGCTCAGGTTTGATCAAGAGGCATGATTCCTCATCCACGCTACATTCAATGGACAAGTTCCAACTTGGGGGTCCTAATGATCTAAGAGGCTACCAAATGTCAGGCACTGGTCCTAAACAGATGGGACTCTCGATTGGAGGTGACGCATTCTTTGGTGCTGGTATAAGTTGCTTTAACAGGGTTCCATTCCTAAGCCGAGACTCTGGATTCAAGTTCCACACTTTCGGAAATGCTGGTAAATTGATGAGTCTTAACAATAGGAACCTAGATGAACTTTTCAAAGAGGTGAACGTGTCATGTGGGTTTGGTATTGTGTATGCCATCCCTGCCGTGAGACTTGAACTGAACTTTGTTTTGCCTGTTGCCACTCACCAAGGCGATGAAATCCGAAAAGGTTTACAGTATGGGCTAGGTTTGTCTTTCATGTGAAGGGAAGGAGGACCAACCGTTTTGTATATATCTATCAACTTATGAATTAATGCTAGACTATTTGCTCTAAAGCTACGTGAAAGCAGGACACACGTTGTAGTTTTTACTGTAACATTCTCTGTATTGAAGAGAGAGGATTGCAATTGGAAAACTTACAAAACATATCATCATCATCATCGTCAACATTATTATTATTATTACTATTACTATTATAGACCCATTTTTCTCTTCTCCTCAATCGAAGCCTCATGCTCTCTTATAACCTCAGGGATTATAATCGATTCAATATCAAGCTTATTGTCAACATCTGCCGCCGTCAATCTGACCCATCTTTCGTTATCATTGGTGACAAACACAACCTCATGCTTTCTAGTCTGTAGCAAGTTACCTATGACTAGCTGATGACTATACCTTTCTAGTGCACCTTTGGCTTTCTTGATCAAAATATTTTCATCCGTCTCCAACTTGAAAGAGACAATCATTGAGATAGGGGCCCAAGAGTCGACCAATCTACTCAAGAACTTAGGCACTGGCTCCAAATCGACAACTAACTTTCCACCAGACTCCTGTGACTGTATTTTGTGCTCTGGAACTCTTGATGACGGTAAGAAAAAGTCTGATACAGCAGCAGCAAGGTAAAACAACGCATCCGAGCCGATCACAGAAAGTTCCTGTGCAATCAACTTTAGGGTGAAGAGATATTGATGGACAGTGGTGAATGGGACCTGTAGCAGAAGATTGTTCTCCTGTGCATACCTATGCTTTCTAAGCACAACAAGCATTTCCTTTTGGAATGCCTCGTTGACTTCCACTTTACCATCAGGAGATTCCGTCATGTAATCTAGGAAGCAGTTCGTCGTATGTGAGTAGTGTCTTGAATATGGAAGGAGTGAAAACTCTCTATGTAAAAAGATGACTGCATACCCACTCTCCAGGAAGTATTCAGCAGAGGTGGCACCTCTTGTTCCAGCACTGAAGTTATCAATGAATCTAACGGTGTTGTTCTCAAGTGGAACCGTTGTACCTCCTGAAGTGACGAGTACAATCCTTTTGTTTCTTTGGTGATGAAAGTTGATGAAATCCGCAACGTCTCTTGAGATCTGGGATAGATATGGAGGAGGCTTGTGTAGTCTGAAATAGTTGTCTTCATCTATGGATTTGGCAGCCGGAAATTCAGGAATTGTTCTATCTATAGCAGACACAGTGTCTGGCACAGACGTGTGAACACGTGAGTGGGATGGTGAAGTTGGATCTCCTGACGACATCTTCTCTTAGTCTTTGATATGCTTTTTTTCTCTCTTGGCACTGGAGAGTGACTTCAATTGACCTTACTTTTCAGTTGTTTTGAAGATAATGAGTAGTAGTGAGACTATCAAACATTCAACATAAAGGAAAGTTGTTTTATGACCAAATAGTCAAAGAGGTGCACGCAGCCGTTGAAAAAAAAAACACACACCCAGAAGCTTTGGGGCGCAACAGAGAGAGAGGTCATCCTATATCTGGGACTTACTCCAACACCGGCAAACACTAGTTCGACACTAGAAATCACCATTTGCACACTCTAAATGGCCACAGATCAAAGCAGTAACATACACTCATTCAATTGACCTTTTAGCTGACTATAAGACTGCTTTCCGATCTCCTCTTTGACCGGCAGCTTTTCCCAGATCGAGCCTAATCACATGTACAGCATAAACAAAGGCGAGACAGTCGTCTTTCTAGACGTCAACCTGGGTCCAAAACTTATAGGGAGGATAAAGATCAAGCTGTTTACCGACGAGCTTCCAAAGACCTCGGAAAATTTCAGACAGTTTTGCACGGGTGAGTTTAGAGACCCCTCAAATAGCAGCATACCGATAGGATATAAAAACTGTACCTTTCACAGGATTTACGACGGAGACAGGGCACAGACAGGTGACTTTTTGAAGCACGATGGAACAGGGTCGATGAGCATCTTTGGAAAGAGCACATTCGATGATGAGTCGTTTGTCCATAAGAGTAAGTGTATGATCATGACATTTTTGGAGAAATTTCTTAGACTAAGTTTACTAACTTTACCTTTTGCATATTCGTATAGATTCGAAAATGACGGTATCAATGGCCAACTCTGGTCCCAACTCGAATGGGTGTCAGTTCTTTTTCAACTTGGTGGACAATCATGATCTCGATGGCAAGAATGTTGTCTTTGGGGAGGTTGTCGAAGGTGAGGACGTTCTTTTGACTGTGTCTAAAGTTCGTACTGATGCCAATGGCGTTCCCTTGATGGACGTGGTGATAAGCAACTGTGGTGAGATGTGAACTGAAAAAAGTGTGTACCAATTTATCGATCAGATTTTACGATTCAAAGCCTGGAGACCCTCGGCAAAGTTAGATATAGGATGGGGTAGATTAAAATCAAAAATAATGAAAAATGAAATGAAAGGAATAACTCGCGGTATATATAGATAAAACACTGCAGAAACGAACGCAAATAAAAAAAGGAATAAGAACTGAGATAAAACTGGTAAAAACTGTAAACGTACATGAAGCTGTTTCATAAAAGGGGGGACGGAAAGCAAAACCATGAAGCAATCAATAAAAAAGCGAAAAAACAGACGAGCAAGACCACGCACATATGCCTGATGGGGGATATCTACATTTAGGGATATCAACCTTTAGTTGTCATCCTTTGATCTGAGGTGCGCTTTCATTCGTCATGAGGGAACATCTTGAGAACTTTTTTCACCTGTTCAATCTCCGGATCAGGGTCATTCTCAACACTGAGTAGCAAGTTGCTCAATAGCTTCTCATCAATTTCGTCAGCACTGGCATTGATACAGAGTGCGATCACCCTCTTGAACTGTTGTTCCAACTCTTGAGAGGATGATCTTCTTGACTTCGTCCTTTCGATCAACTTCTCGTTGTTTTGAGCGTAAGCATTGATACGAGCCTGTAACACCACCGATGGAGGCAATTCTTCCTGTTGTTGCTCAGTGAGCAATTCCTCCGGTTTGACAAGTGCAAGAAGATCGACTGTTGAAGGTTCTTCTGGTGAATCTATCGTTGGATCAGCCGTGGTGATTGTAGTCGTGGCAGTGGTCGTTGTTGTTGTAGTCGTTACCGGTGCCCCCGCAGAAGCCTCTGATCCGTTACTGTTGCCTATACTTGCTGCATCCGATGACAGTTTCTTTGCTGCTCGTTGTTGGGCTCTCAGCTGTTCCAACTTGTTCTCAACCTCGTGATAAACCGACCACACGGTGAAAGGTTCATCGGCATCAAAGTCGCCGCCAAAGTTCTTCGATGTGAGAGGTAGCTCTTTGGTCTGTTCGTCAAACTTTTGCTCCTCTTCATGTATGGCGTTGCTCAAGTTCATGATTTTTGTCTTGTAATCACTGATCTTGCGCACAACTTTTTGCAACTCTTCAAACTGTTTTCTTTTCTCGGTCAACTTCAAAGTCTTCTCGCGGAGCTGAGGATGCATTTCGTCAATCTGTTTGGATTTTCTTTCGATTTCTTCTTTGAAATCATTTCCAAGTTGTGAGACAAAAGATTGAATTGACTCCAAAACTTTCGAACTGCTCTTCCCATCGCTGAAACCAGTTCCTTGGCTCTGCTGCTGATACGTAGAGTTAGAAGACAACTTTTGGTCCTGATGGAGGCTTTCCTGCCTCTGAGAAAATGATCTTGAGTTTTTTCCTATCGATTTCAAATTGATGGCACAATCGATTGGCTTGACACCTGCCTTGTTAGGCTTGTTAGGATCGGCACCAACTTCAAGCAACTGATTAATAATATGCTTGTTGCCAACCATCGATGCAATGTTCAAACAGGTGTCTCCATTCCTATCGGTAATGTTGACAACATCCTGCATGAAGGCCGTCAAACTCATGTTTTGGTTTCCAGGTAGATATAAACCTCTCTTGACCACCCATTCCAATAGCGTTTCAAGGTAGTACTTGCAAGCGTCGTTTCTACCCTTCTTGCTGCACGTGTAGGCAATGTGATGCAAAACGGTTCTACCCTTGTGGTCTAGCACGGAGATTGCTGGGTAAAGATAATCGAGCAGCTGGTCGAAACTTCCATTCTCAAAGCAGTTGATTGCCTGAACAGCTCTAATGAGAGCTGTCTGACCATCGTTATCACCTCTTATTCTGTTTGCACCTCTGGCCACAAGATCCTTAACCAAAGAAACTCTACCTAAAGTTGCAGCCAAATGAAGGGCCGTTTGTCCGTTATCGTCAATTGGGACGTCGATCAAAACGCCTTCCAATTGGGACTCGTCACCACCCACTAGCTCAAGCAAGGTGAGACTATGTTGATTGGGTAGGAAAAGAGAAGACATGACAACCTTTGATTTCTCGTCGATATTCGGTTCTTGGATCGGTTTGATGGTGAAGGGAGCATTAGGGTTGGCGGCTTTCGTGTCGTGATCGTATATATCAAGCGTTGGTAGACCCTTGTTGAATTTAGGTCTCTTTGGAGATCTTTCGAGACCCTCCTGGCTACCATTATTCCCTGCGGATGCTGTTGTTGCCGTACTGCTAGAAGGAGTGGAGTCTCCTGTTCCCGTTGAGGAATGTGCCATTGCTGATGTAGAAGTTCCCATTGAAGTGGTAGGAACTTGAGCTGAGGCTGATGCTAGCACTGATGACGCGGTTGGTGTTGCTGTTGTTGCCGTTGCAGATGATGCACCAGGAAGCTCGTCATTGTCGGCCTCTGTCAATGTTGAGTATGTTCTGGTCAACTGTTCCTTTGTTGGTGTTTGTTCATTCAAGGTGGTTGGGTTGAATAATAACAATGGCTTTAGCACTTCGTAAATATCGTATTGTCGGCAGAGTGCGACTGTCCTGTCATATGGAATCCAGGTACCTTGGTACTTGCCTGAACCTCCTTGGACCTTTTCATGAGTTCCTTGATATATTTCGTTTTCCAACAGCTTTGACCTTTTGGATCTATCGAGTCCCACCAATTTTAGGATTTGAGTTGCGTTAAAGTAGGAGTCCCTAAGTCTTCTCATGATTGGACAGGAGTTCACCTCCATTTCGATAACTTCCACGTTGGAGTACGATGCCTTATAGACAGGACTGACATGGTATGTGAAGATGCTGTTGTTCGAAAACGAATTTGATGAATCGACATTCATGGGATAGTCATGATGTGCCTTGAGACCACTGGTTTCCACTGCGGACTCCATTATTCGTTTTTGTTGTTCAAGCTAAAAAGGCGGATGAAGGCTGAATGTACCAAGACGATGAATGTGATGTGAAGGAGAACGGATTTTGACGAAAAGAACGCGTCAATTATGATGTGTATATGTATAAAGGATGCTGGACCGATAAAAGAAAGCGACGTCTTAGATGAATCAGAACGAGGGCAGTATCTGAAAACCTATGGATGGAGAACGTTTGCTTGTACAATGGAGAGAAGGATGTGCTAGAACAGAGAACAGACAAGAGGGATAATACTGTTCATTTGACCAGTCTCAACAGTCCAACTAACAAAACCACCAAACTCAGCTCTCAGCTCCAAACTTCTCAACTCACCGCTTTATACGGCTGATGCTAACGTGTGTCTGCTTCCCTTGGCACAGCATGAAAAATTGCACGTTCTGCCCCGGTGAGAATGGCAGGTGCTGCCCGGTGTGGCAGGGAGGGCCCGGAGGTGGACACCGGGCAGTCGCGGCACGAACACCGCCACGCAGCAAAAAGCACAACGCGTGGTTATAATAGCTGTGGCTGGTGATGTGCCAATTTATTCCCAATCTGGCATTTCACCAGCCACATGTCTCCGGCCAGCCTTGCTGCTTGCTTATCTCGGAAGACACAAGAGGACAAGAACAACCATAACCACAACCACAACGATGCACTTTCACAAGATCAATTGGCATTTGCAAGTAGTAGGTGTTGCCTTGTAAACGAACTAGACAAGACAATAGGTATTTTCTTTCATCATTTGTGACTCTTGCTTGCCGCATAGACTAATCTCAATATCATATTTCAGACCGCACCATCGCTACAATGTCAGACGAAGAACCTCCGCATCAACCTCAACCACTTGTTGTTCCACAAGACCTACAGAGATCAATCGGTCCGTTCATCAAGAGAGCAGAAGAGTTGCAGAATTACCAACCGGTCATCTCGTATTTTGCAAAGTTGTACTCGGTTGAACTCATCTTGAAACAGCAGCTACATCTCAAGTCCAGAGAGATTGAGACGTTTGCTTTGACATTGTTGGACGATATCGAATTGATCAAGGCAGAATTCAAAGAAAGCAATCCGAAAATATCAGAGCTCATTAACAACAGTGACTCAAGCTTTAAATTAGTTCTAGGGTTTAGTAACACTGTTTTCAATAGAGCGTTCCAAGAGATCACGAATCATACATCAGGCCGCAAGACCGTGGAAAGTTTCAAAGCTGCACTGGACTTTTACCAGCTATTGAAATTGTGGGATGATTTATACAGGGAAAACTCGCAGGAAATTGAAAAACAGATCAAATATGCCAAGTTCCACTCAATGAGAATCTTGAAAGCCCTCAAAAACGGACAAGACCCGAACGATTACATGACCCCCGAGGAGGAGCAAGACTTGAAAACCTTAGAAGCAGAAGCCCCTTCTGAACCAGCAAGCCAAGAAGACAATGATCTTGTACTACCTGTGGCCCCTACAGATTTGGCTGACAGCTCTGTTTTTGAAGAGAAGCCAATAGACGATATAACGAACCAATTGACAACAGACACCGATCCGAACGAGCTCAATTCTTCCTTTCCCCATCCACCATCTGGTCTACAGTCTCCTTTGATATCAAGCGAAGATTTATCAGCAGAAGACTCCAAATCCCCCCTTGAGCTCCCGAAGGCACCGGAAGAGATTAAGGGTGAGCTCAGCATGCCAACACCACCAGTGTTGATCAAAGGTGAGTCAAACAAACTAGGACTACCGAACACCCCTTCGGTCCCACCAAAGCCCCAACAGTCACCTCAAATCTCAAACATTGTCAAACACGAACAAGCACATGACACCCATACCTCAGCACCACCAGCTCATCAACAGCAACCAACAAGGGTTTCGAGACAACCTTCCTTGCAGAGCAACCACAAGATATCAAGCTTTGAAATAAACAAGTTTTTAGAACAGGACGAGATCATCTCCTTAGCTCAAAAGAAGGCCAGGTTTGCGATAAGTGCATTGAACTACGAGGATGTTGATACAGCAGTGAAAGAGCTTGAAGAGGCATTGAGTCTCTTAAAGAGAACATAAACTGTCATCTTACAGATGTAATCTCTTTAATGATCATATTTTCTAGTAGTCTTCAAGCACACTTCGTTTCGCAAGAGGTACAACGGACGCCATATTTCGATCGAACAGTAAACATATGTCTTTTCGGAAAAGTCGTATAAATAAAATACATGCAAAAGAAAAATCAAGAGATACCGTAGTGATAAACTATAGAATTGTGGACCTCACCAACATTGCATCAAGCTTCCTCTGCATCCTGGAACATCTCACTTTCATCATCTTCCGTAAAACCAGCGGTGCTAGACCCAGACCTCTTAGCAGTATTGGCGGCATCGACAAAAACATCACTATCACGCCCTTCATCTTCCCCGACAACGACAGCACTACTGCCGCCATCATCAGCTTCGTCGTCTTCTCTTAGGCTCAAAACAGACACAGGAGCGTCTTTGTCGTCCTCAATTGCAACAGAATCTGCACCACCGTGCACAGTCAAATTGCTGCCATTCCTGCTTCCCAAGTCAAAGCCAAAGCCTGTAACGTTAGACTCAGACTGAGAAGCTCTCGGTTTTGAGACAAAAGGTGGCGTTTCAATGTCAACAGAACTAAAAGAGGAAAGTCTAGAACTGCTTCCCCCTTGCTGTTGCTGCTGTTGCTGCTGTTGCTGCTGTTGCTGGAAACGACGCTTCATTCTCTCACTCATCTTGAAGTCACTTTGTTTGAATTGCAAATCGCCAGAGGCAATGGCTGCAGAAACAGAGCCAGTACTTCCTGATGGGCTCAGATTAGCCGCCACAAAGGAAGAAAGAGAAGATGTAGACAAAGAGGGGTAATCACCGCCAGAGAGTCCACCCGAGAGAGATGTCGCTCCCGGTGCTGCACCTGCTGACACGCCCCCATTACCAACGGCCTCTATGAGATCACCACCGTTCCCCTGATCTCCTGTGGTCTGCCTGGTCAATTTCATCAACAAATCGTGAGTTTTGGATCTTATGTCCTCCTCGTCGTTCGTGTCAGAGAAACTACCATGAATAGATCCATCTCCAGTATTGACACCAACAATTGACTCATCTTCTTCAATAATCGTGCCATCCCCAGCAAAACCCCCGTTCAACAGTGACGTACTAGAAGACGACGCTTGCGCAGAATGTTTCTTTGCCCATTGCTTTATCTTTGACGAAGTCGGCTCGGATCTCAATGGACCTGTCTGCCTCAACTGCTGCAAGAATTTGTCCATGTCTGAAGTGACCTTGCTTGATGTAGCATCCTTTTCCTTCACCTCCTTGTGCCTCTTGGCTTCTTCCATCTTTTGCTTGCTCAATTCGTACTTTCTGTTTCTCTCTTCAATTTCCTTGTTTTCTTTTGACACCCTCTGGAAACTTTCAATAAACTCGCTAAACTTCTTCAAGAATGAGTTTCTCACGAATTCATCACTGTTTGGATCTTCACCAAAGTACTTCATCATTGAATCGAACTTCTCTAGTGCCATTTTTGACCTGTCGTTCAGCAAGTCAGACTTGACTCTTGCGTTTGGAAGACCTCTCAAGACAACATGGATAAACTTATCGGCTGGATGGAACTTCGAAGGATCACTCAAGTTACCATCTTGCAATGAGGCATCAATATTTTTGATAGATTGGATGAAGTGACGACAGTCTGTCTTCAGTTGCTCCACGGATATTTTGGCGGCAAGAATGGTTGGCTTCAGTTCTTCCATGAAGGACAGTAACTCTGGATAGTTCTCTCTGATCACCTTCTCAACATAATGCAAGAACGACGTTGAGTTTTTATGATCTTTCAAGAAGCTTAATCTTTGTAAAGTGCTCAACTTGAAACCTTGTGCCTGCTTGGAGGTGTCGTTCATATAGTTACCAACGACCAAGATGATGTCAAACACCTTTCTCAAAGTTTCAGAATTCTCTAGGGTGTTCAAAGCAGATTCCAGAACGTCTAACTTTGCCACCAAGTCCTCGTAGTCCTTCTCGTAATTCAATATGGCGTTCAACGCTCTCATACGAGATCTCCAGTAATGGTTCAAATTGTAGATCAACTCCAAGTAGATTCTATCAGCCCTAGCTAACTCACTAGGATCCTTTTCCGGCTTTGAGTTAGACTCGGACTGCCAGTCGACTGAGTAAGGCTCAAAATTCTTAGCCAAAGAGGTCGATATCTCGTTTAGTTCAGGCTTAGCGAGGAAGTCCAACAATGCAACCTTGTCAAGAATATCCCTGTCACACTTCAAAATCTTGGTTACGACGACCTCATCATCAAGTGACGTGAATGAATGCAAGCAAATTCCAAATTGCTGCGACACATCGGTCTTCAAAAAACTGACCTTCATTTGATCTTCCTTCTTCTTCTTGGCAATTCTCTTAGCCTCCTTGGCAGCAAAAATCACCTCAATTTCGTCAAAGATACCGTTCTCTAGTAATTGCTTGGCCATCTCGTCAGATCCCATATTAGCCCAAAAGGAATCCTCAGTGTCTTCGATCTTCTCCCAGTGAAGCTGTTTCAACTTCCTCTTTGGTCTAGGAAGCATCTCAAATGGACCTGGAGTAAGGAATGGCGAAGGTGAAGCTGAGGAGAAAGGAGTCGATTTGTTCGACATGGCAAATGGTGGTGGCGGAGGGATTGCCGATCCGAAGATTGGCGGAGGAGGTGGCCCTCCCGATAACAAACTAGGCATTGGAGGAGGTGGCGGTGGAGGTGGTGGTGCTCCTCCAGTCAGAAGACTAGGCATTGGAGGAGGTGGCGGAGGTGGTAATGGGGAAGATCCACCAACTGTTGCTAATCCTTGTGGCATTGGTGGTGGCACTGGCGGCAGAGCAGATGAAATTTTCTGTTTGGTCTCCGCTGACTGCTGCTCAGATGCTTTCCTTGGAATCAGTTGTTCGTTTTTCTCGCTTGAATCCTCTTCGCCTGTTTTAGAGCCGTTGGATGATAAAATGGCAGGTTTCCTGCTTACTTTTTGGGCCAACTCTCCTAGGAAAGGTCTCATACTGGCAGAATCAGATATTTTGCCAATGGATCCTGTACCTTGCATGATTGGAGGAGCAGAGTTGATGTATTCAACCTTTGGTTGTGACTTCTTCCCTCTTGCATACTTATCCTCATACTTTTGTAGAATAACATCCTTGTCTGTAGTAAATGTATCACCTTCAAGACTTAACTGGAATCTCAAATTCCTACACATATCTTCTATGCTGTTCAACTCTTTCTGTAGTGACTCAGCACGCCTATTGCTTTCTGCACTAGAAACCTTACTTGGTGAATTGAATTTCGGATCAAGTGTTTTGCGGCCTGTGTCGACTGGAGCCTGTGGGATTTCCTTCAGTTTTTCAATGTCCTGCAATTCTTCAATCTTCAACTTTTCCATCATTTTCTCAAGGCTGTTCAATCTGTCGAGTGCCTCAACTTTCCTTCTTTGCATTATATCTTTTTGACCCAAATCTCCCTGTAACTTGATGACGGAGTTGGCATCGTTTTGTAAGAACTCCAATCTGTCTCTCAACTGGTTCAACGTTTTCACATCTTGTTCGGGCGTTGGCGCTAACATTATAAAAGCGTTTGAGGACTTAGCAGGAGAATTTGAGACGCTTGGTGGGTCAGGGATACTATCCATGAAGTCTTCGAAATTTGTGTTTTCCAAATCTCTGGCTTCTCTCTCCAACAAATCCATCTTCAACCTCAAATCACGCAATCTGGAGCTCGGTTCAACGGCGCCTGAATTGCCCATCCTTTTGGATTCCGCCTTGTTCATGTCAACTTGTCTTTTCAACCTTCTAGTTAGTTCACTCACAGCTGTGGAGCCGTCACCGCTCATGGTCGATCTAGAAGACGGTTTAACCGCAGATCCCGGTGCTGTTGTGTGTTCTCTTGATCCTGCGTTGGATTGCTGCGAGTGGACGAGTAATAACATCTCACGCATCTCTGTTTCCTGCTGATGCTTATCCAAAATCCTCTTTCGTCTTAGTTCGGCCAGTTCAGACTCCCTGTAGTGTAGTTGTTCTCTCAGTCTGTCCAACACTAAATCTCTTTCGTCGAGTTCTTTCTGTAAATCCACCATGACGTTTCCGGAACCTTCATTTAGTTTCTCGAGTGCATTGTCTCTTTCAGCTTTGGCAATCTCTAGTGCCCTCTTTGCTTCGATTGCTTCTTTCATAGCTTTCTTGGCTATCTCATCCGTTCTATATGATGACACTAACTTGTTGATTGATATATTCATATCACTGTCATCCTCGCCTGTCACCATAGTCATGTTGGAAACGAATGAATCCATTATCTTCAGGTTCCTGCCAACTTGCTGACTATCCAAGGTGTGCAACTTTGAAGACTGACTGATGAACATGTTTTGAATGATGGATAAAAGATGGGTGCCTGCTTCAGTATCCTTTGATTTGTTCCACATTGCGACGAACATTGATAGCGGATCGTTGAAATCGACATTCAAATTTTTGAACTCTTCCATTTGATTCAATTCGGCTAAATCATCTTGCTCAGCGTTGTTGATGTTTTGAATGCTGTGCTGAATATCTGTGTTATCAAAAGGTCTGAGTAGCTCAAATAAATCTTTCAAACCAGCTGCCACAAACAGCTTGCGAAATTTCATTCTGGCACCGAGGTCACCGGAGCGTTGTAGCAATGTGTTGATCAGCAAAAGTGTGGACAATCCGTAGTCAACCATGAAGTTATTTGACATTGGTCCACTATATAGGAATTCGTCATATGATCCCACTTTCGATCCCATTTTTCCTCTGCCTTCAATGAGTCTTATGACAGCCCATATCCAGGCCTCGTACTTCTTGATAGTGTTGGTATTGGACAAAAGAAAACTCGATTTTCCGTCCAAAGCATTAGCCTTGGCAGGCAAGCCATATAGATCACGGATGTAGATCAAATGCACATTGGGGCCAACAGGCTTTTGAATTGACCGATGTATGTTTTCGGAGCAGTCAGTCTTGTGGTAAAAATATGTAATAATGTCTGTGGCCCACTTCCTGACCTGTGGTCTGGCAGAGTACAAACCACCCAAAATGGCTGTAATAAATATATCAATCGTCTGAAGATGTTGTATTCCAATGGTTAAATCTGCGATCACCTTGATACATTTGAATAGCCTCATTTCTTTTTCCAAGATTGACTCATAATCCTCTTCCATGTTTGTGAATAACCCAGTTGCACTATGATGTGGCCTTCCATACAATTGATGCTGCTGCTGTTGTTGTTGTTGTAGAAGTCTCTGGTTCTGGGGATGACTGGCGAAAGAGCCATTCTGATGTATCAAGGCCTGGCTCAGTAATGGCTGTGTTTTGTAGAGCTTTGTGAGCATATTGCATAACGCAATCGCACCCTGAACATCGATAAACCGTTGTGTCCAGGTCAACTCTTCAGAACTCAAACATATATCGAGCTCTTTCAACTGATCAGTGGTAATAGTGTTATTGAGTAACTGCACCATATAAAACTGAGGATCCACCCGTTTACCCGCATTGGAGATGCCATCGGATTCTTTCATCAAGTTTGCTGTGCTGGATATGCTTCTGCTATTCGTGCTCCTGCTGTTCGTCTGAGGCTGTACACTGTGAGCCTGTTGCATCATGATCTGTTTCTTGAATTCCGCAAGTTTATGTTGCCTGATCAACATCCATTTCTTATCTGCTGAAGCGTTCTCAATGTCTAATCTTGCTTTCTCTGGTAAGCTATCAAAGTCCCTGGTGACTGTGACCTCACGAAACATTCGTTCAAGCTCTTCAGGAGAGGATGGACGTTCAAGCTCGAAGTCATCCGATATCGTATGTCTATGGCTTTTCTTGTAGTTGACTCCAGATAGTTTCTTGGTATGTGCAGAAGATAACGAATGTAAGGATTGAGCTGGCATGGACAGCAGACTGTTGTTGGTTGTCATTCTTGATAATGGGGAGTCCATACTGCTTGTATCGGAAAAGTCTCTTCCCTTGTTTCTTGAGAAAAAGCCTGTTTTCGTTGGCGAGTCCCCATTAGAGGCGCCAGACGCCGCCGTGTTCACTCTTGAAAGACTGGCATGACTATTGGGGGACGTATAATAGGAGCCATCTTGAGAGCTTTGTGGTGCTGTTGATGTTGATGTTGAAGACCTGATGGAGCTTCTTCTTATCCCACCCATGATGGAGCTGACCCTGCTGGTAGTTGATTTTTCCTCTGGTCGTTTCGAAGGCCTCATCTTTTGAATCTGGATATGTGTGTTGAAAATGCAAATTGCCCAAAAGGTTTCAAAAGTTGTAAAATATATTGGCTGCTTGGACTGTCCTTCAAACAGAGGGGGGAGACACGATGATCTTTTTGAGTGACTCTATAATGAGGGTCGTTACGGGTATCCCTTGTGAGGTCGCTGGGTGTATTTATCTATGCCCAGGAAGTGAACGCGTCTTGATTATCAAGCTGCCGGTAACTTTCTATATAGTTCACAACAAAAAGAAGGGAATTGACTACGTAAAGAAGGAAATGTGTATGAAAAAGAGGATTCTTTCAAGCAAATAGGTATTGATCAAACAAGGGCTCGCCAGCACAACATACCGTGGGGCCATACTCCCAAACGCCAAAAGTGCATGCGGGGTGCAGAGATGTTTGTTTGTTTGTGTTGTAGTTTGTCAGGCCGTGCCAGTCCTGTCTATTTTTACTTTTAACAGTTTCCATCTTTATCTTCCAGTACAAAGCTGCAGAACTCCAATGTTGGTAGTTTTATCTGATTCTTTGCATAGCTGTCTGTACAGAGTGCAAATTGATATAAAGGTGTCATAATTAAGGTGATTTCACAGCATCTGATCACGTATCTGGACGAACTGTTAGGCACTAGCGATGAGCTTTCAGAAGACCAAAAGTAACTACCAAAAGTTGGATAGTGCTGCTGACAATGACTTCACTACACATGCCCCAATTCAGGATAGTTATATCACACCACCATCCAAGAATGTGGAGGTGCCCTCAAACAGCTCAGGAGCAGACCTGTCTGTACCGGACGATAGTGAAGCAGCATACGATGAAGAGAGTCAGTTCACGCAAGGTGATAGCAGAGCAGATTCTTTCGATGACATAGTGATAAACATAGATCCCATGGAACTGGAGCACGAGAAAAAGTCAAACTTGAGAAATGCATTCTTCAACATGTCCAACTCAATCATCGGTGCCGGTATCATAGGTATACCCAGAGCTTTCAAAAACTCAGGACTGTTGACGGGTGCTATCTTACTGCTGGTGCTAACTATATTAAATGATTGGACATTGAGGTTGATCATTATCAATACAAAGTTGACGGGTACAAAGACGTATACCGCTTTTGTCAATCATTCGTTTGGAGACATGGGTAAGATTGTGGTTTTATTTGCACAGGGACTTTTTGGATTTGGTGGTAACATGGGTTTCTCGGTGATTATTGGAGACTCGATTCCCCATGTCTTGAGGAGTTTGTTCAAGGACGCTGTCGCAAAGTATAAGTTCGTCGATTTCATCTTGAGCAGAAACGTGTTGATCTGTGTTTGCATCATGGGGATATCATTCCCATTATCATTGACAAGAGACATCTCAAAGTTAGCAAAAGCCAGTGGACTGGCGTTGGTAAGCATGTCAGTGATATTGACGATTGTTGTCTTGAGAGGACCGCTGATGCCTTCAGAATTAAAAGGCACCATATCGACCACCGGCTGGTTTATCAATGGTGGTATCTTTCAAAGTATCAGTGTGATCTCTTTTGCTTTAGTGTGTCACCACAACACTACCTTCATCTACGACTCAATCAAAAAGCCGACTCTGGACAGGTTCAACAAAGTCACTCACTATGCTTGTATAATATCAGGAATAGTATGTGCAATTATGGGGATCTGTGGATATCTCACCTTCAAATCCAAGACCAAAGGTAACATTTTGAACAACTTCCCTAGTGATGACTGGGTTGCCAACATTGCAAGGTTCTGTTTTGGACTCAATATGTTGACAACTTTCCCATTGGAGATATTTGTGGTCAGAGCGGTCGTTAAGGACTTGATAGTCATTTACAGAAGGCGTCAGGAAGGAAACGAAGATTACGACCAGGAGGAATTGACCAACTCTCAACATCTAATTGCAACGACTGCTTTGACCGTGATTCCCATGACTGTTGCTCTATTCACATGTAACCTAGGTGCTATATTGGAGCTTGTTGGTGCGACATCAGCTTCCTTGTTAGCATACATCTTGCCGCCAGCTTGTCTGTTGAAAGTCACTTGGAGAAATAAAACAATTCTGCAGAGGATGCCTTGTTATCTGTGCATTGCGTTTGGTTTCTCGGTGATGTTTCTATCATCCGCTCAAACAATCATCAGCACCATCAAAGACAGCGACGGCGATGGTCACTGTGTTGAATAAATACACTCACTCATCATGAACGGCGTATACTTATTCATGATAGAAAAGACACTCAAGTGGGATTTGTACATCCTGATCAGCACATTCCCAAACATTTGCAGTCAAATACTTTGCAGCATTTTAAGTTTTTTTATGAATAAAATGTACTAATGAACTATATTTGGAATTGGTATATGAGTGTCACAGCCATAGCGAGTTCGTATCCTGTGTGTGAAGTGTTGACGCATGGGTCAGCGTATCGATTCAATCATCATCCTCGTCGTCCTCAATCAAAACATTAGATTTACGGTTGCCAATAGTACGAACAGGAGCACTTTCAACCTCGGAATCAACGTCAGAGTCAGTGTTTATCATTTCTTTCAAGCCATAATTTTGGGACGTGATGTTCCCTCCCCCTGACTGACTTTCATGCCCAGAGCCAGATTCGGCTTCAAGATCAGAGCCGCTAGAGCTATCATCATTGCTCAGAATGCCACTGTGATCGTTATTGTCATCTTTCTGGCTTTGCTCTGCCTCGCTTTGAGAAGGTCGAGTTTCATACCCTAAAACATCATCCCTTGCATCCAGTGCTGATAGGTAATCAAAGCTTGTAGTAGAAGAGACCTGTCCGGCCGATAGACCATTGAAAACTGATTGATACTGATCTGCTGTCAATCTTCCGCTACCATTTTTGTTCATTAATTCTTGCAATCTTGCCTCCCTTTCAAAGAACAATCTATCGGCTTCGTCATCCGAGGCATCATCATCATCCACCACGTACTTGGAAGACAAATGCACTTTTGGTGCCTCCGTGACACCGCTCTCCCTCGTGATACCATCTTTATTTCTGCTCTGCCTTGTCGTGCTCTTCGACTTCTTTGACTTCTTTTTCCGGGGCAAATCTGGCAGAGGATCATCGTCTTCCGAGTCTAGTTCAACAGTTTTTCTCCTTCTTTTCTTCAGCTTGGTTCCCTTTCTGATAGCCTGGCCTTTCACTAACCCTAAACCGTTTGCTTCCAGCCGTGCTTCCATTTGATCTAGCTGATCTAGTTCTCTATTTCCTGTATCAGAGCCTAAATCGTCGTATTGCTCCACATCACCTTTGCCACCAGTGCTGTAGTCACCATCCTCTGAATCGTACCCACCAAGTCCTTCCTCCAGTGCCTCTTTAATTTTCTGTGGTGGATCTGCCCTCACCAACACGTTATCCAACTCGTGTGTTTCCAAAGGTTGGAGCTTAGACTGATTTATCAAATCGATGGTCTTTTGCAGATGCTCAGTTGTGATATCAGCTGGTAGCATGGCTCTTCCACCTCCTTCAAAAGCGATCACAAACCCAATTGTTTGCAGAAGCAATCTATAATGAGAATTGCGCATGGTTTCCCTATCCTTGGACTTGTCCATTTGTTGCACCTTGTCATTTCCAGTCAGATTGTCCAACGGGTTATCATTGTACATCTCATCTGCAAGATCACGGTCTTGCCAAGATAGCTTTTCTTCCCTGAGCTTCTGCAAGTTTTCCACTAGATAATCGAGTAGGTCAATTCTATCAGCGTAAACCAAAATGCTCACCAAAACGGAGATCTTGAAGGAGTATGACATTTCATTGTTCACAAATTCCCAGTCTCTAGTTTTTTTGGACAACTCTTTCTCTTTTAACATTTGAGCATCTCCAGTATGTAAATAAGCTCTGAGTTTGCTGTCATGCTCCTGATTCCTGGATAAAAGCTCCAACAGGATGGAAGGAGTTTTCCGAGTAAGCTTCTCCAAGGAATGCATATAGTAACTCAACAGCTTACCAACATCTCTCATGGTTGTTGCACTCAAGTAAGCATCCTTAATGTTATGCAGCGTTAACAGGAAGTCTAATCTCACCAACTTTAGGAAATGTTCATCCTTATTCAATAACAATCTATTGAAAAAAGAGAGGCATCTTCTCACTTGTTTCTCAGAAAGATCGGCAAACCTGCTAAAGAAAAACACAAAGAGATTAGCAATCTTTTCATGCAATAGTCTTCTTTCAAAACCTTTGTACTTGGCCATATCGTACGTGTGATACCTCTTCATCCTGTCAGTTGAAAGCTCTCCATCAATATCTATGTCTTCATTTTCAGAGTCAGAAAATGCATGGTCCGCACCATACAACTTCTTATTAGCCTTTGATTTTTTCTTGTCCAATGAAAGTGGTGTCTTGAGATCAGCAAGATACCGTAGAATTTTGAGCAAAATATGTGTGAACTCAATCATGTCATTTGCATACAACATTGAAACTTTATGGGCATCTTGGGGAAGCAGGAACAATGTATCAAGGTTCTCCTCTTTATCAAATATGGTTCGAAGAAGAGCACCTCCTGCACTTTGATACATGTCAACCTCATACAACTCTTCTGAAGTTAAACCCTTGAAGTGTTTGACGTTGAGACGATGCATATCAGTAGTTATCAGAAGTATCTCAGTGAATGCGTTAACGGCCACCCTGAGCAAATTGTACTCTCTGGCCTGATGGTATCTAGGTAAACTCTTTATGATGAGTATAACTGCTGATTCAGAAATACACTCCTGCAAGTAACCATATCTGAGAGAGGACCTTTCGGTTGTTTCCAATTCTCTACTCAAGCGCTCAAATTTCAATATCCAGGCAAGCAAGTAGAAGTAATGGAACGCAAAGAAAGCGCTGGTCTTGTCAATATCCTCAACAAACCTTTTTCTCAATATCTCCATCAAGACACCAACACCAGATTCCACAAAGTCTGCACAAAACTTTTTCATGATCGCAACAGACTCCGCAGTAAGTGATTTTGTCTTTTCAATTCCCAACTTGGTGTCAAAATCAGATTTTGTACTTTCATTCTTGTTGTTGGACCATCTGGTAGCAACACTGGTTTTGGATCTGTTGGCATCCAATTCTTCCATCACATCGGAGTTGATCAGTTTTCCCTGTCCTGACAAAGTCATGGAGTTTTCGTCGCCTTGCCTTATGCTCAATAGCGTACCAAAGTTAGCATGTCTACTGGCACCTTTGCTCATTAATCTTTGTTTGATTTGTTTTTCCCTGTTGACCAAATCTCCTAATGACCCTAAAGTGTGATGTTCTGATCTTTGAGATGGAACGGAAGATCGATGTGTAGCCTTTGGTGTTTCAAATACCGTTTCTGGCTTGAGACCATAAGTCAGGTAAAAATAACAGTCCAAACAGACAGGAGCCAAAATTGACCCTTCAAATTCTGTTGCCAAACCAGCCGTTATCGTTTGGATGAATGTAAGCACCTTGTTACTTTTGAAGGCATGAAGCAAGCTGTTGAAAGAGATGTCATCTTTCGAGATTCCTGGTGGCATGTTATCAGAAACTTGAGTGGTCTTGCTCGATGTCTTATTCATGGAAATCGTAGTCTCAGCTGGCTCGATTCTGATGATATTTCTGAAAAATGTAAGACAGAGATTAATGATGATAGTGTCTCTTAGAGTCCTCTTGCTTTTCTGCATGGCCAAAATAGGTAATACAAGACTGACTATTGCCTTTAGACATTTTCCATGGTTGAAGTTCAAAATAGTGTTTTTGTATGCGACGTGGCCCTTTTTCAACTTGATATACAAATCAAGCTTTGCAGGTGATGCTTTTTCAATGTCCAATATCAATGGTCTGGTGAGCAAAACAGTCAACTCAAGTGTTGCTAAAAGTATACTTGTATATGTGGACTTGTTAATCTCAGAGGTTGCAATTTTTGCACTGAACTGAATCAAGATAGGAACCAAATCGTTGATAAAGAGTCCGTTGTCATGGCAAGCGGACGCCACGTTCCAGTTTTCTGTAGCATCATCAACCATCTTTATCCAATTCTTCAGATCCTTTAAACAGGCCAATGCATCAGTACCTAATAAGTAGTCGTTATTTTCACTCGTTGTATCTATTCCTCCAAGGTTAGAGCACAAGAATAAAATTTGTGATTTTAATGTCTGCTCAGCATCGGTTTCAACACGGGTCGATCTAGTGTGGTCTCTCATTGATTGTAACCTGTTCTGAGCTTTTTCCTCTATACCATTGTCATCGGTATCATCTTCAGATTTTTCATCGTGATCTATCTCAGAGTCAGGAGTAAAATGGTCTCCCTCCAGTTGCTCCTCGATATCTTGATCCGAGGAGTAGTCTTCCCGAAGAGGCTCATCTCCTTCTTCAATAGCAATCATTGTCAAAAGTCTTATGATATCCAAACAACAATAGCAGTTACCAAAGATTTCGCTGCCGTTCTATATGCTTTTCTGAAATCAATCAAAACATTATCCATTTTTTGTAGTTGATTCCGTTGAGTTGTGAAGCCAACTCCAATGCTCACTCAAGATGCGCGACTGTTTACCTGCCCAGAGATGATGCGTAAACTTTTCAATGACGCGTTAAGCTTTGAAATAATGGCTGTGTAGCAAGCCGCACATCTCTGTATCAGTATAATTTCGACAACATCAACTCTCTAGGATAACAGATCTCTGATACAACAACTAGCAGCTTAACAATAATAGATACCGAAAATTCATTTAGCTATACATTTTCTTATAATACGAACCAGATGAGCTGCAACTCCAATTCAACACAACTGGACGACAAGTTTCTAGGCATTATTCAAGAAGCTTTATGTCAGAGTCTCCCCGACTGACCACTACTGGCTCTTCCGAATCCAACCTAGCTTCACTCTCTGGTCTAGTGATCTCCTCAAAAGTTTCACTGGCATCAACAACCTCACTGTTATCAATGATTGAAGCATCCTGATCAAAATTGATTGGAGTTTGCTGGTCGTCATCTGCTTCTTCCTCCTCTTCAACAGTCGTCACCTCTTTACCCAATGCTTCTCGCATGGTCACCATCACTGGTTGGGAAAATGTTCTTTCGTGAGCTATAACATGGACATCAGCATCCTCTTCTTCATTCGCATCGTCCTCGTCATCAACTATATAGTCGTACTCGCTCATTGATTGGACTCCTAAATCAATAAACTCGCTGTCTTCCAAAGCACTTGATCCGATGGATGCCTTGCCAGCAGGCATCACCGGTCTCTTGGAGAAAAAGTTTAGGAATCTTTTCGTTGGATCAAACTCATCGATTGACTTCTTCAATTGATCGTAGTCTTCCTTGGACTTGACAAGTAAGCCTAGTAGCATCGATGGATCCATTTCATCCAAATGTAACTTCCTAATCTTCTTCGTATGGACTGAAGGTATGTTGATCTTTGATTCAATTCCAATGTAATTGCTACTATCCAGTTGTAACTCTTCAGAGTGTGACTCGTCGGATGCCAAAAGAAGAGCTTTTTGCGGAACATGAGGGTCCAAATAAAACAAATAGTCACCTTGATACCCAAAGAAGTAATGCGACGAGGAGGGTCTTCCTCCGGCTATTCCAACGGATTGAGGAAGGTTGAGCATCATCTTTAAGAAATCCCAATAAACCGGGTTGACATTTTTGACACCTAATCTGATTCCAGCCAAAATCACGATAGGTGTGAAAGAAGCTTCCTTCTCCCCCGTATCACTAGCTCTACCCGTAGCTGAATCGTGAGCAGTACTGAGCTGTATTATTTCTTCTTCGTACAAGTCACCACTAGACGTCAAACAAACTCTGAGGCCGCACTTGTCAAAGCTGTCCTCACATAATTCCTGTATACTTCTTGCAGCAGCAGATGGCCCGAACCATTCTCCAGGCATCTTGTTAGAGCAAGAGTAACCTTTTTCAACAAACCGATGAATGGAAAAAGGCGCAGAGGGCACATCCAAAAACCAAGAGACGATTTCATCATGTTTGGCAGATTTCCAATCATCCTCATTGGTTCTCAAATTGTATCTGTACCTCCAATCTCTTCCAACGCGGAGATTAAGCATGGCATTGGCCAACAAAGACTGACTCGTTCTAATCATACAGCCCCATCCGGCATCTGTCGTGAAGCCCTTCGTGACTGTTGATAAATCGATAGTACCACGAAGCAGCGATCCAAAACTCAATGGAGATGGTCCTTGCTCTGACTTTTTTATCAAAGGAAACCCTGATCTATACGTGAGCCATATTCTAGTGTCAACATCTTCGAGAAAAGATTCGGGCCATTGAGGCTCGTGCGGTTGCGGTTGTGGTTGATGGGCTGGTGTTGAAGTTCCATCGGTGTTGCCATCATTGTTGGCCACCCTGTTGAAAAACGTTTTGATATCATTGAGATTAACAAGGTGTAAATGCTCGTGTAGAGAGCTTTCAGCTTTATCTGCTGGCTGTTGCTGTTGCTGTTGCTTTTGCTGATCATCTGCCGAGCTTGCCCCCTTTCCCTCTTCATCTGTTGAATCTTGAAGGTTGATATTTGCGGGATGACAAGTGGCCGATTCGTTTTTGTATGTGTTTCCCAGCACGACCAAGTCATTAGCAAAATCATCATTGGTGATCTCTTTATCCCAAAGATAATCAATCATACTGTGGATGCTTGGTATGCCATTCTTGGATATCATTTTTCGTGAAGGGAGTGTTTAGGTATGTAGGCTGCTGCACTTCTTTGCAGGTGGTGGCTATTGCGGTTAAAGTTATGAAAGAAATCCCCCTTTAGATTTCCGGATTAGCTTTGGCTACCTGAGTGATAATATCCTTGTTGAATGGTGAGTGGTCAATTGATCCTGCTCACAAAGCAAGTAAGGTGGTTGAGTGTCAAGCACCAAAATCGACTGTTACGTTGCACAGTGAATGGGATCCGTATAGATAGAAACGCCGCTCGTGATGATGGGGAAGGTGAAGCAACTAAATAAAGTTCGGCTGTGAAAGTATTACACAGTTGCTTACCTCATGTAATAGAGTATTAGCACAGCCTTGTGTGTGTACAAGCTGTATCTATATCTTCTTGCGAAGAAGGCAACAGAAAGATGACTGATTATACTTCTTCTTTTCTTTCGTTCTCTTTTATCTGACACATTCCTTCTTCAACAATCGATTTAAACCTCATTTATAGATATAGAAACGCATCATGCCACGCAAGCATACAAAAAAGGGAGCCGCAAAGGGAAGATCCAATGGAGGAGCCTCAAAGACCAATGCTCAAAGTAAGAAGAAAGGTGAACAGACATGGAAGCCAAGATCCATCAGGCCGAGTCTGAAAGAGCTCAACACCGATGCTCAGTTTCCCGAATTGATGGACTTGAACTCTGACTTTCAGGCGCCAAACTCACTCAAATCGGCAGCAAGGTACTCAGGAAACAGGAGGCGATATGGAGGATTCAACGATGAGATCAGCTTTACCCAAGGTCATAGATCTGAAACACTCAAAAAACCACTTCGAAAGATGCCGATTGAATTCGTCAAGGCAAAGGACGTTTATGATCCATCTGCTGAACTGTATTTGAGAATGTCAACCATCAAAATCACCACTACACAACACTTTGATAAGGAGAATACGACAGTCGAATCCCCAAATCTGGAAGCCGACAATGAAGTTCAAGCTTCCGCTTGGAGGGATGCCTTAGAGTCCACAGAGATAAGTGACGATCATCATGACGAGGACCTTGCCGATCTCCTAAAGCAAGAGGATGAGTTTGCGACTACTCTTGCTTTGCAGGTAGAGGCTCCATTGCAGCAGATCAAACATGTGATACCCCCACTTGCTATCAAAGAATCAAGCCCAACTGCCAACTTTGAAGTTGAATCAGAAATCCCGCCATATGTGAAGCCAAGTTTTTCGAAAAAGCGTGTTGTTTCTTCCAAGTCTGATGTTCTTCCAGAAAAGGAGGACCATGGTTATGACTCAAATGATGACGACGTTGTGATGGTGAGAGTTGGGAAGTTTGAAGGACAAGCCACTCGTGGCCAGGATGGACAACTCGAG
The DNA here is from genome assembly GCA_030569615.1 of Ogataea rishiriensis. Classification (NCBI taxonomy): domain Eukaryota; kingdom Fungi; phylum Ascomycota; class Pichiomycetes; order Pichiales; family Pichiaceae; genus Ogataea; species Ogataea rishiriensis. The sequence continues at coordinate 101 of JAJMLH010000001.1, read as the reverse complement.
ATAACGCTTCCCAAGATTGCCAGTAGAAAGCGTCAAAACTTTGGTTTTGTTCATGAGGGTGAAGCGCAAGACTATGGTTTCGAAGACAACTCTGATTTTGA